>KZ071975.1:70442-85065 GCA_002091845.1 Anopheles cracens | reverse complement strand
AGCCTTTAGGCCGCAGTCTTAATTGTACTCGAAATTGCTTCAATGTGAGGCACTTAATTGGAACCGAATTCCTTGGGCTGTGTTCTCCAGCTCCTCCGTCGGGTGCCTCTACCGGCCGGAGTCGGAAATGGCGTCGGTCGGATCTGTGCGAAGTGTCGTGTTGAAGGTTGCAAAACGTTCCGGGCCTGCCGGTTCCCGGTGAAGCCAACCACCAGCTTACTCGCTGGGGCGGTGTGGGTTGGGAAAGTACGAATGTAATTATTATAACAACATAACAGACACTGGTCCGGAGCGCGACTCCATTCCGACGGCTGCGGGCACGTCGAAAGTGATAATGCGAAAAGGAAGTTTCACGAGCCGAGTCGTCTCGAGACTTCCGAGACCGTGCCGAGTCCGGTCTGGAGTGGCACTCCACGTCCTACCGGCGCAAAGACGACTTCACGACCCACACACACACACAGGCAAGGAGGCTGAATAATGCACCCGGCCCCATAACAACAGAAAAAACCAACGCTTCTGCTCGACGGCGCACGCCGCCCTCAACGACTGCGCTGCAGAAGTTAGTTAAGAGCCGAAAGACGAATTTTATTAGAATGTTAATTTTATTCCACCATCAAGACGGGGTCGCTCTGTGTGCGCTGTGGAAGCGGGACAGAGCAACAAAAAAAAACCACTTGCGCGGCGGCGGTCTGGTAAGATTCCGCTGTCGAAACGAGCGGAAAACAGACTCACAATGGGCGTGGGGGGGAGGGAGGTTTTGGAGAGTTTAGACACCGGAAGACCGGGCCCGGGTCGGAACACCCATTCCGCGGTGGCTTGTGTTCCTGACAATCAAATTCTGAAGTCGTCATGCAGCGAGCTTGCGATTTCGGCAGCAATTTTCCCGCGAAACGACCGGCTGCCTGAATGATGCATTTTATGCGGAAATAAGGATTCGCGGAATGTGTTCCGGTGCCGAAAATGCAAATACTGCGTCGTCTTTGCACGATAGACAGAGGTTTGTACAGAGTGACGAGCAGTTTTTTTTGTAAAATTTTGCCAAGAAAAATTAATAAATATAGATTTATATAGAAAAAAGGATTCATAGAATGTGTTTATGTGAATGTGATTTTTTTGTACCCAATATAAAGCGTTTTTTGTAACATTTTGTATGAAAATTTAAAAAAAGCATTGTGTCCATCATGTGTTTTGACACGTATTTTTGAATAAATAAATGTGTCAAAAATATATTAAAAACACCCTTATTTGCGATAACTATTCTAAAATTCCTTTTTTCTAATGAAAATTTATTATGACTTGCCAAAATTAGGTCAAACCAATTCGTTTCACACAATTCGATTCGGTTAATGGAACAAACCGAAATGGTCCATCAACTGGAACCATAAATTGAAAATGTGATTGAAATACCGAACTGAGCTCTCAACGTCCATCTTCTTAAAGTAACACTCATTGGCGTCATCTTCTCTCACCACAAGGCTAGCAGATGGCAGCGAGAAGAGTTCCTGGAAACACGAACACTCACCATGACCCGCCGCTTTTCACGTTCACTTGAGGCTGCCGTGGGAGGTGCCGTTCGAGTCACAGTTGGCGTTTGCGAAGGGTCAGTGCCGGCACGTGTTCCATGACCTTTCAATGCGCGGACCCGGCCTCACGTGCAGGCTCCCCGTGGGCGCCCCGGGTGGAAGTTAAATTTCTTCGGAAACGTTATTTTCCACCATCACCGAAAAATCAATCCAAATTAACAACCGTAAACGGGGAACGGCACGCACCCGAGCGCGTTCCCGGTGCATTGGATGCCCGGGACGACGACGACGGAACGCCGCAACAGACGCAACAACCAACCGTCGAAGAAGGCAATAACAGGAAGACAGCAGGAGAGAAAAACCCCACATCTCAACGCTCCATCACCGCGGTGCCACCAGAATGCCGGCTGCCATACTTTTATGGATGATCGTAAAGTTGATTAATCGAGTCTATTAAAAACTTATCAAGACCTTCCCCCACCCGCTAGTCGCTGGGCGTACCTTTCGGGAGGGGGTTTTCCGCGCGGGCTGACCGGAAAGCGCCCACCCTCCGCGGGAAAGCCGTCCATCAAACGACCATTCGACTAAGATTAGTGTCTCAATCCGCGCAAGATGCTGGAAGCGAAAGCGAAAGCGAACAGCACCAACAAAAAAGTCGAAATTTGTTGATCTATTGGCGGTGTGGTTTGTTTTCGTTGCGTTTAGATCAGCCACCGCTCTCTCCCCCAAATACCGAGGAATTTGGGATACCTTGTGCGCGTGTGTGTGTGCGTGTGGCAAAGGCTCCCCGCGATGCGGAAGGTGGTGTGGCTCGGAATTCGAACGCAGCTCAAGATTTATATGGCGTGCGATAGATTTCTGCTTCCTATATTTCTTCCCAGGCTCCACTTGGGAAAGGCTTTCGGAGGTTTCCACTTTCCGGTTGCGGGAAGGATGTTTTTTGTTTTCGTTGTTGCTCTCCTCAAACCCGTGGGATTAAGTAGTTGCTGCCGGTGGCATACGAAAACGGGTCCGCCTTTCAAGCGCCAGGCCCGCGCGGGGAAAGATGAAAAATCCCGCCAAAGTCCTTTGCTCGCCGGTTTCCGTTCGCATTTTCATTTGCTTTGGCTCGGTGTGCTTCAAAGCGAACGCGAGGCGAGGTGATTTTCCGTTCCGGTATTAGGGCCGCAGGTTTTCGTATTTATCCACACCCTGCTCGCGACTGCCGCAGCAACGGGGCAGGCGATGTGGAAGGAGATGGAGCAGCGTGTTGTTTTTTTTTTCTTGGGAAATCGAACAGCTCCGGGTGGCCTTGGTGGGCCTTTAGATGGGATTGCTGGGGCCGAGTCGAGAAATAAGCGGAACGTACCTGGAGCACGTCCCACTGGTACGGTCGAACTGGTTCGGGAGATTTCAGTGACTTGAGGGTATTTTTTACCCCTGACTGGTTCTTCAAGGTCTTCAAGGGAGTAAGTCGCATCGCCGTCGCCAATTGGGTTTGATTGACTTTAGCGGCCTTTAGCGGCCTGGTGGTCGGCTTAGGTGTAGGAAGATTAGATGCAGGAAATATGAGAGCATTCGGCTGGAAAGTTCAGTGTTGTATGTGTGTTTGTCATTCTGGGCAATAACTTGTATTGATTCCATTTTTATCCCGATGTACGAAGTTTTCAGCTAACCTTTCAAATGTTGAGTAAGCTTAATTTTCAAATTCAGCTTTAAAATTCTTTAAATTTAAGTAGTACAACATGTTTCTTTACATTCTCCTACTACTTCTTCATTCTACTACTATTCTATTTTTTACTATTCTTTACTATGTTTACAAATCTTCCATACAATTTATGAAGCCTTGAGTTTATTTTTGTTCTCAGGGTTTATTAAAATTAAGTGAAAGTAAGCTGTTTTCATTTTGTTGAATTTTTCGTCATTTTTTCAATCGAAGCATGAAATAATCAAAACTGACGAAAAAGTATGAAAACGAGTGGTGTTATCAATTATTATATGTATTTTTCCATGATTTAATTTACAGTTTTGTTTGTTTTATTGTACTTCTTTGTGTATTTTGTAAAAGAAATATAGAAAACCAATTTGATCTAAAGCTTTTAACTGTTTTTAATATTTCTGTTATTTGTCTTATTTGCAATCCTATTTTTAATTGAATTTACGTTTTCCGTGCAATATAAAACAGTTTTTGTTACTGTTTTTGTTTGTTTTTAATGTATGCAAATTTCATGATATCTCAATTAAACTTGGCTATGTGTTTTTCGTGAATATTTTTTTTTATGTTTCAATCTACCATTCGATGGTTATTCAATATTGAATAAAACGACAATGAATGCATAAATTTCTACATTGTGTGTATAAAACAATCTGAAAATGTAATCCTTTACCTAACAGCGTTCTGGTTTCTGTCGCTTTTGGCAGCTTTATATGCCTGGATTTTCTTTATTATATTAGATTCTAAGTTGAAAATATTGTCCTAGAAGAAACTCGCCTCGGGTGTAAGCTTACAAAAATGACAGATCATAGACCATATCGCAACGAAACAATCAAGATGGTGTTCGTGTGCAGCGTGGGTTTCTTTACGTTCGACATTCGTTGCGCATTCGATGTTTGCTGCAGCTCGAACCAGGGAAAACTGCACTCCCATGCCATTGCACTTAACATATTGGAAGCCTTCACGGCACTCGATCTGCTTTATATTAACGTTTTTTTTCGCGATTTCTCCCACGCTTTCTCCTTTCCGGCAGCTTTGGGCTGGTTTCGTTCGGGCTGGTGTTCGTGGTGGAACGGCTCGGCGGCATCCTGCAGGCAACGCTGACGCTGAACGGGCTGATCGGTGGCGTCACGCTCGGGCTGTTCAGCCTGGGCATATTCTTCCGGCGGGCGAACGGCAAGGTAAGTGCGCGCACGCAGGTGTGAGAACGGCGTTTGTCTTTTCCACATTCAGGCACAGGCAGCATGCGAGGCGTAAAGTGAATTAAAAACATGATTTAACTCACAATTTGCCCGTTCGTATCGCGCTGGCTCATTAGGCGGCGTTTATAATGAGTTTTGAGCCGCCTGCCGATCGGGAAGAAAACAATTACACAACCTTAAATAATAAGCCTGGATCCGGCGCGGAATTAGCTGCGGAAAACCAGCACACACACACACGCACACTGTGCAGGCGAGGGAAGCTGTTTCACTTAATCTCAAGCGTGTGCCGTCCAACGTGGTGGTGGGAGGCTTCGGAAGGCGCCACCCTGTTACAAATGGTTTTCACGCTCGGTGGGCGACGAAATTGAATTGGAACTCAATTTAAGTTGTTTAACAATGGCGAATCTTTGCCAGGGCTGGCACACGCATGGGGTGGGAAAGTGTGTCCACAGCAGTTCCCGGCAGCGAGCGGCTTTAACACACGATTGCATACATTCGGGCGCGTCAAAAACGCGCCTACTATTGATTTGTGGTCGCACATTGTTCGCGGATCAATTTTCACGTACGTGTACAAACGCACGCTATGCCCTCTAATAAACACCTCCCGCCAGGCCGCACACCGGCGCAGGCACCCGCAAAACGCAAAACCGAATTCCACACTCATTATCAACAAATTGCTGGGCTAATATTTGCGCTTACGGATGTGATTAACGGATTTGACGGCATCGGATTTTTCCGACTGTTTTACGATCGCGTTTTTTGCTTCACCGTTCGTTCGCTACCAACGCACCCGCTGAAATCGTCGTGCAATCCGATAGCCGCTGGGCAGAAAAAAAAGAACAGGAAACAATGCAGTTTTTGGGGTTTGTTTTCGTCGCCCCCCACGCCCTCCGCCAAACCGCGGATGATTGCTGGTTGATTATGGTTGGGCAGCTAGCAGCAAAAAACAGCAGCCACCTATTCTGTTGCAGCAATCCGCAAACATAGCTGAAACATCGACCGCATAATAGAGAGAGTGAGAGAGATGAGCGACAAGAACACGGTGGAAAACAAATGTACGCCAAAGCCGCCTCAATGACGCTCGTGTGTGAGTGTGTGAGGCGTTAGAGGAGGCGCTAGGCAATGTTTACCGCGCTCGGTAAATATTGAACCATTTAACCACCGAAATCATCGACGGTTTGGAAACACATCCCGGTACGAGAATTTTTACCCATCCGGTCGATCGGTTGGCAGCTGTTAGAATCACTGTTTAAATGAACATGTTCCGTCTGTAACCGGCGTACCATCATAGGTTAATCGCAATACCATACATTTTCCTTAACACATTTGATTGTGATGATTTCCAGTTTTTTTTTCTCTACAAACTGTTCCATTCGCGCAACAAATCGCACGATGCGTGATTGATTTATTATAGCAATTGCCACATAGTGGATTGGAGATTTAAATTGATTGGTCATCAAACACAACACATACACTCACGTGCGGGCCCGTGTGTTCGTAGTTGATTGTGAAGTTTGATTGCGAATGATAAAATAATTTCATTCAACAGCTCCATCAAACATAATTTTGCTACGATGCGATTGAGTTCTCTGAGCAGTTGCCCCGCTCGATGTGGGATAGCTTTTCACAACAATTGATTCGCATTTACAGCTGTGTTCCATGAAAGGGGTACTAAAGAAAACTCAATTCATAAATAGCAAAAATGAAAACCATCCCATTAGCATAAATGATAATAAATCTTCCCAGTTTCCTGTAATGACACAGTTCAGACATAATTTGACGAGCAGAAACGAGCTTTAACATGAATATAGGTCTGTTTTGAATTGTATCGTATTTCAAATACCCATATTTTAGAGCATCTGCTGAAGGTAACGGCATTCTAATATATCTAACAAACTTTACGATGCTTTGGGAATGAGTTCCAGGTCCTACACTATTGTATTACATCTATCCTGATCCAAGAGTACGTTTCAAACTATGTTCATATCACTTTGCTACACGAATTTCAATGTAAGGCACATTGTACCATGACATTCATCACCAGCTTAGAGTTAGAGTCAAGCCTCAGGCTTTAAAGGATAGTGCTTTTGAGCATATCTAACAATATAGGATATTGCGGTTAGACAACCACAAAACAACCGCAGCAGCATATTGAGATTTGAAAGTACCTTCACATGGATGTCTACATATCTGTTCCTAAAGCTATTATGTTCTACATTTTGAAACATCCATTTCATTGTTACGACCACCATCAAGGCAAGAAACTCTCCGAAGAACTCGGTGGAAAACACTTTTCATAAATGTCAAAAATATTAATTATCACCTGGCTCGTCTGCCGATGGTGTATATTAAAACCGGCGCACAAAGAAAAACACACAGATGATGGCAAATCGACTTTGGGAGCGATAAAAATATGACCCAGTTTTTCGTGCAACGACGTGCACGAAGTTTCTGCTTCAAATAGGTGACACATTGCGAGCCATGCTCGTCCTCTTTCGTTGCCACTGTGGACACAGTGTGACCATCCTGCTGTTCAAAATGCAAGAGCAACATTTGACAACTCACTTTTTACGACTTTGGCGCACAAGTTTGGCTCCGGTTTTTTTTCAACTTTTGCCAGGAATGCTGCGCGCAGAGTGAAAAGCAGTGAAGTTTTCTTTCGGGCGATTCTTGTGAAAAATGTGTGAGGCAAGAGTAACGCACCCATCCACCCACCAGCAGCAACTATCATAGGAAACTTTTCTCGCCACACTCGACCGGTACCGGTTTGAAAGAGGGAAGCAGTAAAACGAAAGAAAGCAAAGGAAAAAAAGCAAACCAGTTCCAGCTGGCCGGTTTAACACTCGCCCGTTCGATCTCTGTCGTGCGGGGCGCCGACATGCGCCGAAAGAAACTCACCGCTTTATCAGACTTTTCAACAAACCGCAATCTTCAACCGGCGATCCGGCATTCGGTTGCCTTTTATTTTCCCCTCTGTTGGTCCCAACCCAAAACGACGACGACGAAGCGCTGCGCCTTCTCGCTCTCCCGGTTCCGGCACTTTGTTCTAAACTTTATCCTTTCTTCCGGGAAGACGCACGGCACGGAGCGGGGGGTGAAAGTTTGGCTTTCCGTGGGAAATTTGCCACCCACATTTGCAACCACATGCAAACAAACCCCGCTCGCGGGCGCGTGGAGAGGATGCAGAAGGGGTACCGAAAAATCCTGCACCGCTCGGTACACAACACACAACACAACACAACATAAAAATACCCGCAAAACTTCACGCTCCTAGTAGCAAACGATTTAGAACTCGCCACCCACCCGGGCCCGGTCCCTCGGACGTATTGCGTTGACAGGGGCTGTCTCTTTACACAACTTGTTCTCCACGCTGTGACATGTATTTAGAGATAAACAATGCACAAGGCCACACGTTTGTGGGGCGCAATGAGTGTGGCCTCCAAGTGCGACTCCGGTGGGAACGAAGCACGGCCGTTGGTATTCGCTGGGCGCAAATGTTTAAATCCTGCACTCGTGCCATGTTATGGTTTTGCATATTGCGCTGGTTATTTCCGAACTTTGGACCGGACTTTGTGGCGAATTGTTATATGCATTTCGAATGGTTGGGTTATGCAACGCCTAAATGTATGCACAATACGAGCTCCAGAAAATTGGGCCGGAAGTCGTCTTATATCAGACTGAATTTGTGTCGGATGCTTAGGTTGTACGACCCAAGATACGTGATCAAACTGACGTGCGTAGTCTTGTAACCAAGTGAGATATAGGGTAGTCGGAAGCAAAATAATATTTGTAGATGCGCCTAAATGTATGCTCCATACGTGCTCCGTCAAAAAATGACCAACAATCACATCATATCGAACTGAGTTGTTGTTGTGCTAGTAGGTGCTTTAGCGTAGCAAAGTTGTCTCGAGAATCTCTGTAACGATAAACGTACAAACAACCGAAAATTGAAGACAAGTTTGCCCAGCAAAATGAACAAAGTAAGCAAGCCCTTCGTGCACCAGATTGGTAAAGGTTGTACGAGATCGTCTTGCACGTTGCTTCTCGAAGGTCCTGTTTCTGAGTACTTTGCTTCTGTGAGTTGGGGTACACAAATAGCTCCTGCTTATGTTGTACTATGAATTCAACACTCGCAGAATAAGCGGACACGGCAACGAAGATCATCTACAAACAAGTGAATGGTTATTGCAGCTTAAAAAGTACTCCTCAACGTTTGAGGCAGTACAAATCTGGTACAAATTAACATAACCATCTCAACCCATAGTTACAGCCCTACGCTACCACCGGCTTATTGTTAGCGAGAATAACCTTCAAATGCAACCTAATTGCCTTCGGGGAATTCATTCAGAGCGAGCTGCTTCGTCCTAGCAGGCAACCAACAATGTTATGACATCCATCCGACAGACGCTCATCTCTCCGGGAATCAATTAATAGCTCGCACAAAAACAAAACGTCCCCCGTACAAGCTGCAGTCCTTCACTGGAATGATCCTTCCATGGCTTGTTTGGCGTTGTGGAAGGATGGTTGAAATTGAGCGAACGAAGTCAATCATCACACAAAAGCATCTTATGTCCGGAAACAATGCACACAACAAATTGCCAATGCTCCAAGCTTGGAGCAGGTTTTTGCAGACGTTTTTTGCAACGGAGCAGCATGCAGCACAATATTACCGGCATACGCTCAGGCCATCTGCGTCACTCTTTTCACTCATTCATCGATAAGTAATGAAATGAAATGATTGTCAATTGCCCCGGATCCTAGGTCGTCAGTGTGGGAGCTCAGCACTGTTGTGATTGATTGCGAAACCTTCCGGTCCGGGGATTGGTCCATCCACGCACAATGGCGCTGTCTCAATGGTAAATAATGAAGAAAAACTAATTTGATGAAGATTTGTGATCGACTAGAACGACTTCATCGGAAGTGGCTTACCACCGAACTCAAACTATTGACTTAAACAAGCCTTAAACGCCATGCGAGAATGATGAATTAACAGGAATCGCTTAATCAAGCCACGCTAAGAAGCTGTCATCGAGAGCAAATCCAAGAACTAATTCAGTTGTAAAATATACAGAAACACGTCAAAAAATCTATCAAAAGCACTCAGTAATTGGCACGAACGCTGGACTCGATCAGAAATCAATTACTGCCAAACGGAGATTAGGCGCTCCGAAATCCGTCACTGACAGGCTTGTCATGATAAATGCAAACGCGCTCCTGATTAATCCTCCGATTGCTGGCACTGAGCAATGAAGAAGTTTAGTTTCAATTTTCCCTATCGTTTCGCGTACCGGGTACCGGATATTAGCAACAAAAAAAAGCGCAACATAAACCTAACTACTTCTCATTTCTTTCCAATGCAATTGCTGGCTCAATATTGCATGCCAGTGCGGTGCACAGTGTAGTTTGCAAGTGAGCAGCTTAATTAAACGCTCAATCAGCTGCAGCGCACTGCCGAGAGGCGGACGGCTGCAGCATGGAGCAAGAGCTATGGCCTCACCAAAGCATTCTAAATACAAATATCCGGTGCATTGCCCGGTGCTTTATTTCCGCCCTCGAAAGGCAAGCTTCTTGCCTGTACCGCTCTAACCTACAGATCGATGCGCTTCTGGCCAGATTCACAATCTCCGTCGTCGTCGTCGTCGTTGTGCACTGTCTTCAACCGTCAGCGTAACATCAAGACGATAAATACTGAGTGAGGTGGTGAACGGAGGGTTGAGTGTTTTCAAAAATAAAACTGTTTACCCTTACGAGCAGGTCGTAACAGACGGGGCTAGTGTTTGGTATGGAATGAACGCTTAACAGCACGACTATTAAAACAACTTAAACTAAAGCGAGTGCACACTACAGTTTCGAGTACGAATTTGGATAGCCTGAGTGACGCTTATTGTAGAGCACGCCCGCCGATTTCCATTCTAATTTCCTCTTGTATGATGAGAAAACGGGAATTGTAAGATGAAAATGTGCACGCCTCTATCGTACCTGCTCCATTACAGAGCCCGATCGGATCCCTATCGATATCTTCCTCTTTCCTCGTTGGAAAGTGTTCCCCAGAAGGGAACGGTTAGAAATTCATAATTAAAATCGTTCCCTTTCCACCTGCATCGAACCGTAGGTCGTGGGAGAACTGGCTCCAGTTGTCACCGACCGCGCGGTTGCAGCCTCCGGCGCCTGCTTTCGGCTCTCGTGTGCCTCGTCCTCGCTGCACGTGGAACCCTCCAGCTCGGAGGTGGTTGTTTGCTGGCCGAGGGAGTATATGCTCGCCACGCTCGAGCCGATGCTCGCCTCGTTCGCGAGGCTGTCCTTCGACTTGGCGAGGCGCGATGCGCGCCCACCGCTCGGGCTGAGCGTCACCGACGTTCGCATCATCATCGCCAGCGGGGCCATCGAGCCGATGCTCAGTTTCGGTTTGGACTTCTCGTCTCCGATGCCCGGGTGGTGGAGTGAGTCTTTGGAGGGAGCGCCGGTGCCGGAGTCGGTGGTGCTGGTGGGTAGCTCCGAGTCGGTGGACGATCGCGACCAGCAGGGCAGGCAGCCGCTGCCCTCTTCGCCCGTGACCAGCGAGATGAGAATGCCGAAGATCACCGTGAGCAGCGTGCCGAGGCAGCTGTACCACATGTAGCTGATGCGGTAGACGGAAGCGAACCAGGAGGACGAATCGTCCGACGTTTCTTCCTGCCGGATGGATGATTTCCGGACGTCGATGTGCCGCTGAGATGTGGCACTGTCATCGGATAGTCTGAAGAGAGAGAGAGAAGACGCTAGTCATTAGATTTAGGTTTAGTTTTCGAGGAAGAGCTTAGTATAAAACTGAGTTCTTGTATGAGCGTTTAGTAGGTAAGTCCTCATTAATAGCCTACTTTAAGGCGCAAACCAACTACTTGTGTCAAAAAGTATGAGCATGAACCTTTATGAGCCAAGAATTCATCAGGAGAACTAGACCCTACAACAATACTATCAGAGACATTGCTATAGTGAGAAGCGAGTCAAGAAATGATATTGCAAGCAATGTGTTCGCTTGCTGTCCATTTGCAGGTGCCATTATCATGTATCAGCCGCAAAGTATGCAATCCGCACGCCAAAACACCCCAACAATCGCGTAGCCAAAACACCCCAACAATCCTCGTTCGATGCCGTTTGTCAACCGTCTGGTTAAGCTAATCGATTCGGATCGTTATCCGTTTGTCATCTCGCGACTCTCGACAAACCGTATACCACAACTGCTGACTCCGGCACGAACAGCACCGCTGAAAATGATTTCATCTCAGCTTCTGAAAGCGTATCAATTGAGCTGCTGCTGCTGCTGCGCTTCTTAACACCTGTATCCGGCGAAAGGTTTATGGTTTTTGCTTCCCAAATCCACCGCGCTACGTGCCGTGCATCGAATGGGAAGGAAAGCGAACGAGCAAACAACAAAAAAAAAGTGAAAATAAACGCACAACTACAAGGAACTAACCGCGACCGCGTCAAACCAAACGCCGTCGCCGGCGGGTAGGGACGGGTTTCGTGTTTACTCTCAATTAACTTTCGTTTCGAACCCGCGCACTCGCTATCTTCATTTTACCCTGTCGGAATGGAAAGAAGTGACTCCGCAGGAGGTGCCAAAGGAGTGACGCTTCCCTTCTGTGCATGTTGTTTGCTCTTGGTGGAGTGGCGTTCTTCAGGGCTTAGGTCTCTGCGTGTGTTTGTGTGCGTGTAAGAGCGATTGCATGAACGAATGATAGTTCTTGGTAAGACGCGGCAGAAACACGTTTGTAACAGGTTTACCGAGGGGGAGATTTCCCCCCCCCTCCCCCCCCCCATTTTCCACAGGAATCTTGCTGCATCGACGTGTACCCTTTCTCCGGAGCGCGTTCTATGGCGCAGTTCTATGAAGAAGTGGTTGTGAGGCAGAATTAAATTGCAAATTATGTACTGCTGACGAAGCGAACAATTGATTTTCTGCTATTATTACTGTTTCAGTGGCAGAATCAGTGAACTAGTAGCGGCGAAAAAAGAAAACATCGTTTACACAAAACATCGAAGTCCGGAAACTGGTGCAGCAACTTTTAATTCGTGCTCGTGCATATCCGTTTGCACTTGTTCGTACCTTCGTACCGGTTGCATTTCAATATCAAAAACCCAGTTTCAGCATTAGTTTGTTGATGCTCAATCGAAAAGTAACAGAACGAAAAACACACTAATTGGTTTCTGAAAAGTATACCATTAGCTTTTCATGTGTGTGTTTGTGTCTTCTTTTTTCCGAAACTCCGAATGAAACCTGATATAGCTGCCGGGCAGTATGTTATGCTACCGAAGCTTTCCCTGGTACAACTTTGCAAAAAAGGGATGAAGAGGCAACAGAGGAGCTGATTGATTTGTAACCTGCTCCGGTTGAAGTTGCCATGGAACGCGTCGGATGCGAAGTTTGTGAAAAATGTGTTCATTAAACATTATTTTGTAAAATTGATAAAAGCAGGTCAAAAAAAAAACGGGCACACCTACCGATAGAAATTCTTCTCCAGCTGCTCGCCGTGCCAACCGTCACGCGCAGCGATGGTGAGCAGATGGTCCATCGCCCCGGTGCGGTCGGAATGATGCTGCAGGGCGAGACTGACCGATCCATCCGATGGGGCGATCTCGTACGCGTATCCTTCGTGGCTTCCGTGGAACGAAGCCGTGGCGTTGCAGCCCTCCACCGACGACGGCAGCGGCAGCGGATCGCCGTTGTTTACCTGGGCCAACACGCCGACCACTACGACGAGCACCAGGGCCAGTATTCCGCCGAGCATGGCACCCTGTGGGAGAGGAATAGGAACGATGGAAATTATGTTCGATTAAAAGCGAATCGCTAACTAAACGCGGTGGTGGTTAAACGCAAATTATTTTTCCAACTAATTGAATCGGATAGTTTCAATATAGAAAAACGAAACTTAAGTTTGTGGATCTGGCAGTATGTGGGTTTCCCAGAGTGTCGCTACACCCTATAGATTCCCATTTTTTTTTCATCCTTATCACAACAATAATGGCTAACCACAAGCGCGAACATTGTGCATTCCATCGCCATTTCCTAAGGGGTGTGCCACCGCATAGCGCATTGTTTATCGAATTAATCCGCACAATCAAAACTTAATTATTCTAATGAAAATAAATATCAACCCCGCGGTGCAACGCAAAACGCCAAACAAAATGGCGTGCAACCCAACGGAATACGGTTCCGTTCGCTACTGTGCAGTGAAAAATTGCGCGTATAATAAAACAAAAAGTCACCGACATAAATGTTGAATGTTTGGGTGAATTCTATCTGTGTTTTTTTTTGTCGTTCATCGAAATAAATCAATACCGAATCAATCACGCAGTGGATGAAGCTGAAAAGTCAAAGGTGTGACCATGAGATTATTGCAAGGTTTGTCATAACATAAAGAGTCATAAATCATTAACGAACTTTAAACTTGTCTAGTTTAAAATAAATTAACCTGTGGAGATTCATAATTCCTCAAATAAAACAAATAATTTTCTACAACTTATTCAACCATTTTGAACAATAAATTTCATTTCCGATTGATATATCTGAATAAGGGTTACAAAAAGGTTTAGAACTGTGCGTTAAACGATCGAAAAGTTATTTTTGTAACTCACAAATAATTGTTTTCGACATGTGATCGAAAAAAAGCATCAAATCACCGAAGCCAAATAGAATATCCTCACAACAAGGAAAGCTTCTATAATAGTAAAAACATGATTACAGTTCAAGTTACGACAAGAGCCAACCTTCTCGTGTGCTGTGAACGGTCCTCGGACGATTTGGAAAAGGGCCACTTCAGGAAGGGGCCGGCAAATCGTAAACCGATATTTGGACGCTCAACAAAGGCCACTCCAAACCAAACCACCCGACCAGTGTGCGTTAAAGTGTGCCGGCTTCCACGTGAAAGCGGGCCTGTCGCCTATCGCCACCCCACCAGAACACTCGAGCGCGCCTGGTCCGAACCGTAACAAGCTCATCTTGTAGCGATTGTTGCACCGAAAAATGGTATATTAACAGGTAATCAAATTTTCATATTTTCAATTTCCATCCCGCACCGCTTGGCTGTGCGAAAGAGAGAAAGTGGAGAGGCAAAGATGCTCCACAATCTTTGCAAATTCATCTTGCCCGGGTGGAGCTTTTCGGATGAGGGAGTGTGAGTGTCATTTCTTTCCCATTTACACCTCAACACCGATAATGATGCGAA
>KZ071975.1:29928-67656 GCA_002091845.1 Anopheles cracens | reverse complement strand
ATTATTACTCGGGACCGCCCCGTGCAAGCGTGCAGGTCAGTAGGTGCACGTGATAAAGTACCTGTTTTCGTTTGCGAATAGCTCAACCGGGTAAGGATTCCCCGATCTCGTCTCGCTACAAACGTCTCAATGTCTCACGAGGCAACGAAACCACAAAAAAAATCACACACACCAGCAATCTGCTGCTCAAGGCAACTCAAGAGATTGTCTTGACGCGTGACACATCCGTTGCTTATCGTATTGATATCGACCCCGAAAACTAGTCGGAGAGCATCAGTATTGCATTACAGAGTTATTATTTACCTTAGCCCCGTTTGCGTCCACACGCCATCCCTCCCCCCCCCCCACGACGAATGACTTCAGTAGGGTGGGAGGAGTTTTTCCGCCCTGTCGCTCACGCAATCCCTGCCGCCTTCCGGCAGGACGGAAAAGCGACCACACCTGGGAACGATTCCCGGGCTTCCGGGGAAATGGAATATTAGGATCATAATCCAGCCGGTGAGACTAGATTGCTTTCGTATCTTTGTCACTGTGTGTGTGTGTGTGTGTGTTTCCCGTTCGCTTCATTGACAGAACTTCGTCTTTAGTTCCGTCTCATTGACTTCGCTCTCGCCTTTTTCTGTATTAGTTATCATAACAGCGCACACGTTCAAAGGCTGCCTCTCCCTGGAAGCACGACGACGGAAATCTTATTCCGGCCAATAACCGTGGCAAAATATACTGAATGTATTTATTTCCACTGTCATGGCTCATTGCTCCTGTACGTACATGCACACACACACGACTCGCTTGGATAGGGAAAAGGCATTGATAGCACGACACAAACCGCACCAGCTCCGGAACGTTCGAGCACGTACGAGGATAAACATTTTGCTACAACCTGTTCCCTCAGATCCATTCCCAAGCGTGCGTCTCTCTCTCACACATACACAAACACATTCTCCAGCGACACAGGTGGCTCCCAGCAGCAGCAATCGAATCGAAAATCGTACTGCAGACGAGATTGCAGCCAGTCTAACGAGAACGCCATCATATACGTAAGCAAACATGTGCTTACTTCCACCACCACCACCTCGAATTGTATGCAAAACGACTGACACACACATACACACGGAGGCAGGGAAGAGAAAAACGGCAAAAGTTCGCCAAACCGAAAACCCAAATAGCCGAAGGCAATTAAAATAAAGCTAGTTATGGCGCAAAGTTACTCAATACGGGCTCGGCTCATGGAAGTATCTTATTGAGTTATTCGGCCCGCTCGTCCAAAACCTGCCGTTCTGATTGTTGTGTCAATTGGGCAAAGTTTGCTGCCGATCACGAACGGAAGCAGTTCGAGGAAACGGTCGAATCAGAGTTGGGCGCACGTATTCAACTTTGCCTTGGTAGAGATGGGGTTTGGTTTTATTTAATTACTTTTTGAAAATCGAGGCAATATTATTGCGATACGTGAACACCGAACGAACGAACGAGGTAAATAAGCTAAAGTTGAGATATGTGCGTTTCCATGCAGGGTGTATTTGCGCCTAAAAGTATGCAACATGTTGACACGAACTAGACCAATCGCGAGTGCTACCGGGTAGCATACTTTCAGGCGATAATACTCGATTAGTTTCAATCAGTTGAAGGATAATGTCTTATAGAACATGTGCCGTACAATATTAGCACATTTTTTTAACTGTATTTTTCATTTTTGTCATGTTTATTCTATACAATCTGATAGGATTTTGGGTAAAAAATCTAAAAATATCGTGAAGAATAAGATCAGATCTTTATAAATCGTTTCTAAATCTATATAGTATCGAAAAATGAAAGAAATATAAGCTTAATACTATTAAAAATTTGAAAAACTTTAAAAATATTAAAGAAAACAATCAAATTTATTGATAAGTAACACATAAACAAGAAAAAAAAATTCAATCGTATCCAAAACCTCGTCCCAAAATATGAATTACTATTATCATCCGAAATAATCAAGATAATCGTGAAAATAGTGGTCGTTTAGCAAGAACTACAACACCATTTTATGAGCGTATCCATCTTGATTCTCAATAAAATACGGCCCAAATGCTAAAACTCACCCTCATAAACCCATCAAACCAACTGAAAAGAGAGAGAGAGAGAGAGATCTCCTGTGCGTCCTCCCTTTATGCGTGTGTTGCGTGTGGTGTGGTGGTTAATCTAAACACGGTCCACACACACACACACACACACGCATCATTTGACACGGAGCGATCGATGGGGAACACGGGGGACGAACGAGGAGCGACGGCTGTCAAAAAGTCCGTCAGCCGGAAAACCTGGCCGGGGTTGACCCGAAAATTTTGCCACACGATTTTACGACGGTTCATCTATTTCGCCGCACATTACCCGGCGGCCCCGGCCGCCCGGTTGACCTTTTGCGATCGGCGAGCGAGCTGCTTGTGTGCAATCAATTCATTGACTTCGCCCGGGCCCGGTCTGTCACACAGCGAAGATGGGAGCTCGAGAAATGTGTGCGTGTTGAAATGGCAAATGGTGATCCTTTTTTTCCTGGGGATTACCCTCCAGTTTAAGGTTACAGGGGGAAAAAAACACGGAATAAATTACGATTATTGCGTAAACCAGATGCCTGATTTTAAGCTCCAGAATAACCAATCTGAGTGCTGAAAACGAATGCCAAAAAATAGACTTGTTTTTATCCACGTTCAATTCTGGCACAATAAGCTTATTTTGTATTTTGATGTCTAGAGCGTTCGGTTGCATACTTTTAGGCGTAAATTATCAAAAATTGCCTTAAAATAGGTTTTAAGAGCAAAACTAACCCTGTAACTCTTATTTGTTGACGCTTTTGTGGAAAGCCGTAGTTTTGTGTAAAGTCGTACAAAAACTTCAAGTAGATGTTCTTATTTCAAATGTCACCGAATAAATATTCTGCTGACAGATGACATTGCGGTTTAACCCCCTGCAGCAGATAAGGCGAGAGATAGATAGGTCCACCGTAGCCTTCTTTCGCACCCACCCCGAATCCACCCGGACTGGATGGAGTGAAAATCTGTTTCGATCAACAACGTCAGAGCCGCTCCGAACAGAACAAATCGCGAGTGCGATCGAAACGAAACCACGCTCCCTTTGGCTGCGCGGCTGCTTTCAAATCTTCGGCCCCATTGCGTCGTGGCGGGTGACAGCGCCACCGCGGTTATCTCGTTTATAGATTTCGATATTTTCCGATGCATTTCATTTCGACCGAAAGCCGGGGAGTTCTTACAGTCTTTTTTGTTTGTTGCCCGCCCGCTGCTGCTTGCACATAAAGCGCAAGCTGCACAAGAGGCACCCACTGATAGCTAGCGTTTTTTTTTTTGCTGTTGTTGCGCCCTGCCACCGTGGCGTGAAAAATCCAATATCCGATATGGCCACCGTTCCGGCACTTGGAGCTCGACATTCTTCCCAAATCTCGATACAATACGGTGGCACCGGAACTATGTATGCCGCGCTCTGGTCGGGAATTAATTTTTAGCACACACGAGACATTAAATCTAACGATGCATCTCGCTGGGCGGCAGACTCGAATGACACCGGAACAGAGCTTGTTGACCTTTTTCCAACCGAGTGTCGGTCGAGCTTATAGCCTTTCAAAGCGAATGAAAAACAACAAAAAATGGGGGATTAAAATAGCAACATCACTAAACAAACAAACAAACAAACAAACAGGCAAACCTCCACCACAACACAATCTATCTTCCCGAACTGGTCGAATAAAGGCCGAGGGCCAAGCGATTGTCAGATTGTAAGCCATTATTTTTCGGCTGTCAAAATCGAAACGTGCAAAACAGGAAAAAAGGCTTGCTTGTAATGAAGTGTGTTTTTACGCCCTCCTCCCCCACCGGGCGATTGGATCAAGTTCGCAATACAGAGCGGAATGGCAAAAAGAACAACATTTTTCTATAACAAAACCCCGAGATGACCGCTCCGCCACCCGTGTGATAAGATGAATGAGATAAGGGTGGTGAAGAGAAGAAACGGTACAACAAATGTAGAAATGAAACCGTACCGTCGATGTGTGTGGTACGTGCCGCACAACGGACCGCCCGAGGTCATAAATTACCCTTCGACCCCCTGCAGCAGATAAGGCGAGAGATAGATAGGTCCACCGTAGCCTTCTTTCGCACCCACCCCGAATCCACCCGGACTGGATGGAGTGAAAATCTGTTTCGATCAACAACGTCAGAGCCGCTCCGAACAGAACAAATCGCGAGTGCGATCGAAACGAAACCACGCTCCCTTTGGCTGCGCGGCTGCTTTCAAATCTTCGGCCCCATTGCGTCGTGGCGGGTGACAGCGCCACCGCGGTTATCTCGTTTATAGATTTCGATATTTTCCGATGCATTTCATTTCGACCGAAAGCCGGGGAGTTCTTACAGTCTTTTTTGTTTGTTGCCCGCCCGCTGCTGCTTGCACATAAAGCGCAAGCTGCACAAGAGGCACCCACTGATAGCTAGCGTTTTTTTTTTGCTATTGTTGCGCCCTGCCACCGTGGCGTGAAAAATCCAATATCCGATATGGCCACCGTTCCGGCACTTGGAGCTCGACATTCTTCCCAAATCTCGATACAATACGGTGGCACCGGAACTATGTATGCCGCGCTCTGGTCGGGAATTAATTTTTAGCACACACGAGACATTAAATCTAACGATGCATCTCGCTGGGCGGCAGACTCGAATGACACCGGAACAGAGCTTGTTGACCTTTTTCCAACCGAGTGTCGGTCGAGCTTCTATATTAAGCTATTCGTACAGTGTTGGTGTAAAGTAGATTGCATAATTTTAGGTGACTATTTGCTTCATCATCCTAACAGTATGCAATCTGTTTTGTTAATCATTATATAAATATATTCCAAATTATTTATTTGATCAATTTAGCTTCATGATCGCGGTTCATCTCATTTAAAGTACGATTTGTACTTGAAAATGAAATGAAGTAAAAACTTTACATAACTGCCTTCCTTGAAACATGTACTTTGAGCTGTGGACTGTATGATGTGCGGAAACGCAGTGCTTCCCTGAAACTATTCAGCGGAATTCATATCCAGCCAAATTGATTACTCCCGACTCCTCTCACTAACTCAGTCGACCCACCACCGCAAGCAACCGGGGCAGACAGTGGCAGCACCAGTTGAACATCGCCCCCCCGACACGACCCCGAAAATTCATAAGCCCCGGTCGAACATAAAACCATAAAACCGGTGCGCACCCAATCCCGTGGCGCGCTCGTATCAACATGTGAAGAGGTCATAATCATGCACGGGAATTGCGCTGTCTACTTACCCCAAGGACATCCACTTGGCGTACAGTGCACCCTTGCCGTCCGGTATCTTCACCTCCATGCCGCTCACCAGCAGATCCTCGCAAGTGACGGCCGCCAACGAGTTCAGCGCCGCTGCAACGGTCCTGCGAAGAAACCGACGAAAACGATGAAATGAGCTGCGAGGAACCATAAACGCGTGGGTGTGTGGGTGTGTGGTGTGTGTGTGCGCGCGCGTGCGGCATGAGTATATAGCCTTTAGGCCGCAGTCTTAATTGTACTCGAAATTGCTTCAATGTGAGGCACTTAATTGGAACCGAATTCCTTGGGCTGTGTTCTCCAGCTCCTCCGTCGGGTGCCTCTACCGGCCGGAGTCGGAAATGGCGTCGGTCGGATCTGTGCGAAGTGTCGTGTTGAAGGTTGCAAAACGTTCCGGGCCTGCCGGTTCCCGGTGAAGCCAACCACCAGCTTACTCGCTGGGGCGGTGTGGGTTGGGAAAGTACGAATGTAATTATTATAACAACATAACAGACACTGGTCCGGAGCGCGACTCCATTCCGACGGCTGCGGGCACGTCGAAAGTGATAATGCGAAAAGGAAGTTTCACGAGCCGAGTCGTCTCGAGACTTCCGAGACCGTGCCGAGTCCGGTCTGGAGTGGCACTCCACGTCCTACCGGCGCAAAGACGACTTCACGACCCACACACACACAGGCAAGGAGGCTGAATAATGCACCCGGCCCCATAACAACAGAAAAAACCAACGCTTCTGCTCGACGGCGCACGCCGCCCTCAACGACTGCGCTGCAGAAGTTAGTTAAGAGCCGAAAGACGAATTTTATTAGAATGTTAATTTTATTCCACCATCAAGACGGGGTCGCTCTGTGTGCGCTGTGGAAGCGGGACAGAGCAACAAAAAAAAACCACTTGCGCGGCGGCGGTCTGGTAAGATTCCGCTGTCGAAACGAGCGGAAAACAGACTCACAATGGGCGTGGGGGGGAGGGAGGTTTTGGAGAGTTTAGACACCGGAAGACCGGGCCCGGGTCGGAACACCCATTCCGCGGTGGCTTGTGTTCCTGACAATCAAATTCTGAAGTCGTCATGCAGCGAGCTTGCGATTTCGGCAGCAATTTTCCCGCGAAACGGGCGGCGGGGGGGCGGGGGGGGGGTGTTGGGTGGGGGGGGGGGGGGGGGGGGGGGAAAACACGGAATAAATTACGATTATTGCGTAAACCAGATGCCTGATTTTTAGCTCCAGAAATAACCGACACGAGTGTTGAAAACGCATTCCTTAAAAATATACTTTTTTTCATCAACGTTCAATTCTGGCACAATAAGCTTATTTTGTATTTTGATGTATAGAGCGTTCGGTTGCATACTTTTAGGCGTAAATTATCAAAAATTGCCTTAAAATAGGTTTTAAGAGCAAAACTAATCCTGTAACTCTTATTTGTTGACGCTTTTGTGGAAAGCCGTAGTTTTGTGTAAAGTCGTACAAAAACTTCAAGTAGATGTTCTTATTTCAAATGTCACCGAATAAATATTCTGCTGACAGAGTACATTGCGGTTTACAACAGCAAGAAATAAATCTTGATTGGCATTAAACCTTTATAATAAAATTGCCCAAACGGTAATAAAACTATATTAAGCTATTCGTACAGTGTTGGTGTAAAGCAGATTGCATAATTTTAGGTGACTATTTGCTTCATCATCCTAACAGTATGCAATCTGTTTTGTTAATCATTATATAAATATATTCCAAATTATTTATTTGATCAATTTAGCTTCATGATCGCGGTTCATCTCATTTAAAGTACGATTTGTACTTGAAAATGAAATGAAGTAAAAACTTTACATAACTGCCTTCCTTGAAACATGTACTTTGAGCTGTGGACTGTATGATGTGCGGAAACGCAGTGCTTCCCTGAAACTATTCAGCGGAATTCATATCCAGCCAAATTGATTACTCCCGACTCCTCTCACTAACTCAGTCGACCCACCACCGCAAGCAACCGGGGCAGACAGTGGCAGCACCAGTTGAACATCGCCCCCCCGACACGACCCCGAAAATTCATAAGCCCCGGTCGAACATAAAACCATAAAACCGGTGCGCACCCAATCCCGTGGCGCGCTCGTATCAACATGTGAAGAGGTCATAATCATGCACGGGAATTGCGCTGTCTACTTACCCCAAGGACATCCACTTGGCGTACAGTGCACCCTTGCCGTCCGGTATCTTCACCTCCATGCCGCTCACCAGCAGATCCTCGCAAGTGACGGCCGCCAACGAGTTCAGCGCCGCTGCAACGGTCCTGCGAAGAAACCGACGAAAACGATGAAATGAGCTGCGAGGAACCATAAACGCGTGGGTGTGTGGGTGTGTGGTGTGTGTGTGCGCGCGCGTGCGGCATGAGTATATAGCCTTTAGGCCGCAGTCTTAATTGTACTCGAAATTGCTTCAATGTGAGGCACTTAATTGGAACCGAATTCCTTGGGCTGTGTTCTCCAGCTCCTCCGTCGGGTGCCTCTACCGGCCGGAGTCGGAAATGGCGTCGGTCGGATCTGTGCGAAGTGTCGTGTTGAAGGTTGCAAAACGTTCCGGGCCTGCCGGTTCCCGGTGAAGCCAACCACCAGCTTACTCGCTGGGGCGGTGTGGGTTGGGAAAGTACGAATGTAATTATTATAACAACATAACAGACACTGGTCCGGAGCGCGACTCCATTCCGACGGCTGCGGGCACGTCGAAAGTGATAATGCGAAAAGGAAGTTTCACGAGCCGAGTCGTCTCGAGACTTCCGAGACCGTGCCGAGTCCGGTCTGGAGTGGCACTCCACGTCCTACCGGCGCAAAGACGACTTCACGACCCACACACACACAGGCAAGGAGGCTGAATAATGCACCCGGCCCCATAACAACAGAAAAAAACAACGCTGCTGCTCGACGGCGCACGCCGCCCTCAACGACTGCGCTGCAGAAGTTAGTTAAGAGCCGAAAGACGAATTTTATTAGAATGTTAATTTTATTCCACCATCAAGACGGGGTCGCTCTGTGTGCGCTGTGGAAGCGGGACAGAGCAACAAAAAAAACCACTTGCGCGGCGGCGGTCTGGTAAGATTCCGCTGTCGAAACGAGCGGAAAACAGACTCACAATGGGCGTGGGGGGGAGGGAGGTTTTGGAGAGTTTAGACACCGGAAGACCGGGCCCGGGTCGGAACACCCATTCCGCGGTGGCTTGTGTTCCTGACAATCAAATTCTGAAGTCGTCATGCAGCGAGCTTGCGATTTCGGCAGCAATTTTCCCGCGAAACGACCGGCTGCCTGAATGATGCATTTTATGCGGAAATAAGGATTCGCGGAATGTGTTCCGGTGCCGAAAATGCAAATACTGCGTCGTCTTTGCACGATAGACAGAGGTTTGTACAGAGTGACGAGCAAATTTTTGTAAAATTTTGCCAAAAAAATAAATAAATATAGATTTGTATGGAAAAAGGATTCGTAGAATGTATTTGTGTGAATGTGATTTTTTGTACCCAATATAAAGCGTTTTTTTGTGACATTTTGTACGAAAAATCACAAAAAAAAATTGTGTTTTCCCCATCATAAGTTTTGACGCGTATTTTTGAATAAATAAATGTGTCAAAAACATGTTAAAAAACAAATCTTTGCTAAAGCTATTCTCAAATCATTTTTTATGAAAATGTATTATTACTTACAAAAATTAGGTCAAACCAATTCGTTTCACACAATTCGATTCGGTTAATGGAACGAACCAAAATGGTCCATCAAGTTGAACCATAAATTGAAAATGTGATTAAAATACCGAACTGAGCTCTCAACGTCCATCTTCTTAAAGTAACACTCATTGGCGTCATCTTCTCTCACCACAAGGCTAGCAGATGGCAGCGAGAAGAGTTCCTGGAAACACGAACACTCACCATGACCCGCCGCTTTTCACGTTCACTTGAGGCTGCCGTGGGAGGTGCCGTTCGAGTCACAGTTGGCGTTTGCGAAGGGTCAGTGCCGGCACGTGTTCCATGACCTTTCAATGCGCGGACCCGGCCTCACGTGCAGGCTCCCCGTGGGCGCCCCGGGTGGAAGTTAAATTTCTTCGGAAACGTTATTTTCCACCATCACCGAAAAATCAATCCAAATTAACAACCGTAAACGGGGAACGCCACGCACCCGAGCGCTTTCCCGGTGCATTGGATGCCCGGGACGACGACGAAGGAACGCCGCAACAGACGCAACAACCAACCGTCGAAGAAGGCAATAACAGGAAGACAGCAGGAGAGAAAAACCCCACATCTCAACGCTCCATCACCGCGGTGCCACCAGAATGCCGGCTGCCATACTTTTATGGATGATCGTAAAGTTGATTAATCGAGTCTATTAAAAACTTATCAAGACCTTCCCCCACCCGCTAGTCGCTGGGCGTACCTTTCGGGAGGGGGTTTTCCGTGCGGGCTGACCGGAAAGCGCCCACCCTCCGCGGGAAAGCCGTCCATCAAACGACCATTCGGCTAAGATTAGTGTCTCAATCCGCGCAAGATGCTGGAAGCGAAAGCGAAAGCGAAACCGAGCGAAACAAAAAACGAAAAACGATCCGCATAGGGATCACGGCCCGCATAGGAACCCTGATGGGCTACTTTATAGGCCACCCCCCGCGGGCTTCGGAAGCTTAGGCGGCGATGATTAGTGTGCCAGCCATCAGGCCGCCCAGCTAATGTGGGGCTTTTTGTCTGCCGCAGCGCAACGCGTCTGCGGCCAACTGCCTCGCTCTCAGCGGCAGACATTTCCACTCGCAACCGTGTGGTCCGAATTGGCCCGGCCCGGTGACTGCTCGCCGTGCCGGCTCTGTTGCTGATTTAATGCGGCTCGTTATCGACATTCGTCAATATCAGCCGGCGGGCTCTCCGTAAGCTAACGAGGAGCGAAAAGTGATGCCGAGGCTCACGCGCGTATGTGCGGGAGTGCGTAGCAAATTAATTAACGATTTCAGCATCGGACTTACGGTGGGCTGGGAGCGTTTAGGTGCGTTTCAGGCGGTTAGTTATTTATTGGTTGGATAAAACAAACAGCGGTTGTCACATTTTGCTGCTATTTTTCAAAAGGTTGAAGACCAGCTCACGAAAGCAGCGGGAGACAACGTAAAACGCATCAGCATGCAATCGAACGCCCGCAAACAATCGTGGGGGATTCGTTCGTTTCAACAACGCCCATCAAAGGGCCATCAGCATCATTGCTGCGATTAGATTGTCCTTCACCGATTCTGTGGCAAGCAGCAATCCCGTGCTCCGTGCGAAATTCCGGTGCAGGTGTGCGCGCGTTTGCCAACAACCCCTTCAGCGCCAGACAATGATTAAATTATCCACAAACAAATGCGAAATTCCGGTGCAGGTGTGCGCGCGTTTGCCAACAACCCCTTCAGCGCCAGACAATGATTAAATTATCCACAAACAAAACCGGCACCGGTTCGGGTAAATACCGTCGGTCCGGGGAGAACCGAGTTCACAAATCAATTGCCAAGGAATTTTTCCCCCATTTGGCCGAGCTAATTAACCCTTCGCTGGGGGTGCCCGCCACAGGGGATGCAGCGTGCACCGGGTGCACTGAATGCTCGAGCGGCACGCAAATTGGACCACCCCGGGGGTTTCCACTCTGTGGACATTCCTTACATCTCCGTTCGTTTGGTGTGAGTGGTGGCAGTGGCCGTGAATCGTTCAAATCAATTCGGAATGCTGGTGCATATCGTGTTCAGCTTGAGCAAGTTCTCAGAAACTGCATCAAAAATATCAATGTTTAGCTGTTTTTTAATAAAAAATTAGATAAAATATTACAATTTATGAAATTTACATAAAAAAGTAAACTAAATTGCATAAAAAAACATTTCTTATATATGAACTGAAATGCATTTAATAGAGTTGTTGGGATTGCTCTTCTGTGTTAGAAGAAGAAGGTGAAACTTTCATGCTTCCAGATGCTGCTTGCTTTACAATATTGATACAAAATTGAAGCGTTGCCATTTCCTCTTACTTTCCAACTTTATTACTCATCATAGCTTGAGCAGCTATTACCCATTACAATGCGATGCACAAGGGATTTTTGTAAGCATTTTTTGTATTAATAAAATTTGATTTAATCGCTCGTTCTACTATTTAAATTTAATATATTAGTACTTTTAGGATATTTCTAAATTGAAGTATTTTGTTGCTTTTCCTTTTTCTGTGCTTTTAGAGAAACACAATACGCCGTTGATCGTTAACAGTACCAAAATCATCGGGCCACATGATAATTGTTGTCTGTATTCCAATATGAAGTAAAGAAAATAGTCTGTATGTGAAGGAAATGCCTCCAGAGACTTAGCACTTAGGGATTGCTATCTATTCTGATCCATGCTGGACCACATGAGGATCATAGTTGTTGACAATTGTTAAGCCCTTTTACTACAACAATATATTCTTCTCTACTCTTCCTCATTTACAACTATTTTTAAACGGACAAAAGACGGGTCACCGACCGGTCTTATTCGATTTTTTGTTCATCATCTTTTGTTGCAGTTTTATGTTAACTTTTTATGAAAATCCAGCTTTTTTATTTAAAACAATACGCAAAAGCAGTAAAAAGAGGAACAACAAATATCTAAAAATCACATAAATCTAACAAAAAGATTGCGGAAGCGGAAGCCAGGTGACGATAAAATTTTCACCCGGGTGGGTGTTGCGGGGCCCTCCTGCTCCCATCCCATCCCACGCACTTCCCCTTTCGGCACAATGGCTGACCAAAGTGCTGCTTACCACACGTTGCCAGCTGCTAGCCAGTAGAGGAGAAAAAATGCATAAAGAAAGAAAAGGATGTTTAGAGAGAAAAAACAACCCAAAGGTTATGGAAAAGGTATTTGTAGCATAAAAAGCTTCCATGGGGTTAACGGAGAAGGTTTCTAGATGTGTGCGAAGATGATACCGTAGCACTAGTCAAATGAACCTCACTAACAAAATATATATAATTGATGATGAAAAGAGCAAACTGCGCAAACAGCAGAAGAAGAAAATGTTCGTAAGAAGTGTTACGGACATAACACTGCTTGTTTCAAAGCACGATGTTATTGCCGTTTTTGCCATCAATTCCACCGTGTGCCCCACACAATTTTGCACCCCCTCGTTGGCATCCAGCACCGGTGCACTCGATGGTCCCGAGCACCCATCCAAGACGTGTTCATCGTCGTTTCAATCGCGCACAGGACAACGGCAGACCCGATCGTCCAAAAACCAATGGAGGCGCATGGTCGTTCACACACTCTAGCGCGCGCAAACGCAGAAAAAAAGCAAATTATGTGCATAATTAATATTTATGAACTTCCGCACTGCTTTCGGGGTGGCTGTCCTATCCTCTGCGACCAGCGACCCGCCCTGCCGACCGTCACACTGGTGACGACGACGACGTCAAGGGTGACTATGACGCTGAAAATGACGAAACCGATGCGCGCACTCGCCTCCGACGATACGATCGGCGGCGGTACTGCTGCACAGCACAACGACGTGGCCACCGGGCCCAACCGGTTCCGAACTCGCAGTCGGCGGCGAAGCAAAAACGCAGAAGAAACACGAACCCATATTGTGCGCACACCACCGTATTGCGATCGGGAATCGCGTGCGGTGAAAGTTGTGTGGCCCGCGGCAGAGAGTCGTTTTTTTTTTGTTTTTGGGCAGCACCCGAAGAGTTTCAATTTTTTGGTTTTTCGCACCATCAAGGGTTGTTTTCAATTTTGCAGTCAAAAACAACATTGTCGTCACAGAAGTGGTGAGCCGATGGTTGAGATTGCGTTTTTTTTGGGCGCGTTTTTGAGCACCGGTCGATGAGTAGTTTCAGGTTGTCAGAAAACGCGTTGTCGTTGAAGATCGATCATCGTCGAAAATCGAATCCATTAGCGCCGCCATTGTGTGCCGCACGAGTGCATAATGGGGAGAAAAACATGAAAGTAAAAGCAGAAAAAAGGAGAAAAAACGATAAGCAAACGAAAAGCTGATGAAAACATAGCAGAAAAAATCGATAATGTAACTAAACACATGAAAATACGAAACTAAAGCTTCTGTAAGGGTAATTAATTCAATACAAGAGTAGGTGATATTATGAGAACTGAATAAAAACCACAGAAAAACAATTTACGCAAAATAATGAAAGGAAAAAATCCCGATGAAATGATCTAAAAACAATTAAACAAAATAATGAATGAAAAAAAAAACATAAAAATATGGTTAAAAATGAGTTAATGTTGTTGGTTCTCTCTATGGAAAAGAATATAACACAAATATCGAAAAAGTGCAAACAAATCGATATTAACAGAACATTGTTCGAAGCAAAAAATGAGAACAATGTGAAATCGAAATCAATATAGCTAATAATAATCACAGCATCAATATTAATGAACAAACATATGGATGATTCCTCATGTTTCAGAAATGCCTTCGGATGCCGATTGCATGTACGAGAGTACATATGAAACAACCAAGCAAACAACAACACACACACCTACCGCGAAGCTCCTAAAGTTTCCATTCTCTGCATCAAAGATAACGCTCGATTGCTACACTGCTTGTTTCAAAGCACGATGTTATTGCCGTTTTTTCATCAATTCCACCGTGTGCCCCACACAATTTTGCACCCCCTCGTTGGCATCCAGCACCGGTGCACTCGATGGTCCCGAGCAGATGAAAGTTGTGTGGCCCGCGGCAGAGAGTCGTTTTTTTTGTTTTTGGGCAGCACCCGAAGAGTTTAAATTTTTTGGTTTTTCGCACCATCAAGCGTTGTTTTCAATTTTGCAGTCAAAAACAACATTGTCGCCACAGAAGTGGTGAGCCGATGGTTGAGATTGCATTTTTTTAGGCGTTTTTGAGCACCGGTCGATGAGTAGTTTCAGGTTGTCAGGAAACGCGTTGCCGGTGAAGATCGATCATCGTCGAAAATCGAATCCATTAGCGCCGCCATTGTGTGCCGCACGAGAGCATAATGGGGAGAAAAACATGAAAGTAAAAGCAGAAAAAGGAGAAAAAAACGATAAGCAAACGAAAAGCTGATGAAAACATAGCAGAAAAAATCGATAATGTAACTAAACACATGAAGATACGAAACTAAAGCTTCTGTAAGGGTAATTAATTCAATACAAGAGTAAGTGATATTATGAGAACTGAATAAAAAGCCACAGAAAAACAATTTACGCAAAATAATGAAAGGAAAAAATCCCGATGAAATGATCTAAAAACAATTAAACAAAATAATAAATAAAAAAAACATAAAAATATGGTTAAAAATGAGTTAATGTTGTTGGTTCTCTCTATGGAAAAGAATATAACACCAATATCGAAAAAGTGCAAACCAATCGATATTAACAGAACATTGTTCGAAGCAAAAAATGAGAACAACGTGAAATCGAAATCAATATAGCTAATAATAATCACAGCATCACTATTAATGAACAAACATATTGATAATTCCTCATGTTTCAGAAATACCTTCGAATGCCGATCGCATGTACGAGAGTACATATGAAACAACCAAGCAAACAACAACACACACACACCTACCGCGAAGCTCCTAAAGTTTCCATTCTCAGCATCAAAGATAACGCTCGATTGCTACACTGCTTGTTTCAAAGCACGATGTTATTGCCGTTTTTGCCATCAATTCCACCGTGTGCCCCACACAATTTTGCACCCCCTCGTTGGCATCCAGCACCGGTGCACTCGATGGTCCCGAGCACCCATCCAAGACGTGTTCATCGTCGTTTCAATCGCGCACAGGACAACGGCAGACCCGATCGTCCAAAAACCAATGGAGGCGCATGGTCGTTCACACACTCTAGCGCGCGCAAACGCAGAAAAAAAGCAAATTATGTGCATAATTAATATTTATGAACTTCCGCACTGCTTTCGGGGTGGCTGTCCCATCCTCTGCGACCAGTGACCCGCCCTGCCGACCGTCACACTGGTGACGACGACGACGTCAAGGGTGACTATGACGCTGAAAATGACGAAACCGATGCGCGCACTCGCCTCCGACGATACGATCGGCGGCGGTACTGCTGCACAGCACAACGACGTGGCCACCGGGCCCAACCGGTTCCGAACTCGCAGTAGAGCGATATTTATTAAACAACAACAGCAGCACCAACAAAACCGTGAAGTAGAAGCGCTTGCGGAAAGAACAAGAAACAGGGACAACAATTGCTTGAATAAAACATGACCCATCCCGCGTCCGTTGCGGAAGCGGAAGCCAGGTGACGATAAAATTTTCACCCGGGTGGGTGTTGCGGGGCCCTCCTGCTCCCATCCCATCCCACACATCTCCCCTTTCGGCACAATGGCTGACCAAAGTGCTGCTTACCACACGTTGCCAGCTGCTAGCCAGTAGAGGGGAAAAAATGCATAAAGAAAACCGTGTGGTCCGAATTGGCCCGGCCCGGTGACTGCTCGCCGTGCCGGCTCTGTTGCTGATTTAATGCGGCTCGTTATCGACATTCGTCAATATCAGCCGGCGGGCTCTCCGTAAGCTAACGAGGAGCGAAAAGTGATGCCGAGGCTCACGCGCGTATGTGCGGGAGTGCGTAGCAAATTAATTAACGATTTCAGCATCGGACTTACGGTGGGCTGGGAGCGTTTAGGTGCGTTTCAGGCGGTTAGTTATTTATTGGTTGGATAAAACAAACAGCGGTTGTCACATTTTGCTGCTATTTTTCAAAAGGTTGAAGACCAGCTCACGAAAGCAGCGGGAGACAACGTAAAACGCATCAGCATGCAATCGAACGCCCGCAAACAATCGTGGGGGATTCGTTCGTTTCAACAACGCCCATCAAAGGGCCATCAGCATCATTGCTGCGATTAGATTGTCCTTCACCGATTCTGTGGCAAGCAGCAATCCCGTGCTCCGTGCGAAATTCCGGTGCAGGTGTGCGCGCGTTTGCCAACAACCCCTTCAGCGCCAGACAATGATTAAATTATCCACAAACAAAACCGGCACCGGTTCGGGTAAATACCGTCGGTCCGGGGAGAACCGAATTCACAAATCAATTGCCAAGGAATTTTTCCCCCATTTGGCCGAGCTAATTAACCCTTCGCTGGGGGTGCCCGCCACAGGGGATGCAGCGTGCACCGGGTGCACTGAATGCTCGAGCGGCACGCAAATTGGACCACCCCGGGGGTTTCCACTCTGTGGACATTCCTTACATCTCCGTTCGTTTGGTGTGAGTGGTGGCAGTGGCCGTGAATCGTTCAAATCAATTCGGAATGCTGGTGCATATCGTGTTCAGCTTGAGCAAGTTCTCAGAAACTGCATCAAAAATATCAATGTTTAGCTGTTTTTTAATAAAAAATTAGATAAAATATTACAATTTATGAAATTTACATAAAAAAGTAAACTAAATTGCATAAAAAAACATTTCTTATATATGAACTGAAATGCATTTAATAGAGTTGTTGGGATTGCTCTTCTGTGTTAGAAGAAGAAGGTGAAACTTTCATGCTTCCAGATGCTGCTTGCTTTACAATATTGATACAAAATTGAAGCGTTGCCATTTCCTCTTACTTTCCAACTTTATTACTCATCATAGCTTGAGCAGCTATTACCCATTATAATGCGATGCACAAGGGATTTTTGTAAGCATTTTTTGTATTAATAAAATTTGATTTAATCGCTCGTTCTACTATTTAAATTTAATATATTAGTACTTTTAGGATATTTCTAAATTGAAGTATTTTGTTGCTTTTCCTTTTTCTGTGCTTTTAGAGAAACACAATACGCCGTTGATCGTTAACAGTACCAAAATCATCGGGCCACATGATAATTGTTGTCTGTATTCCAATATGAAGTAAAGAAAATAGTCTGTATGTGAAGGAAATGCCTCCAGAGACTTAGCACTTAGGGATTGCTATCTATTCTGATCCATGCTGGACCACATGAGGATCATAGTTGTTGACAATTGTTAAGCCCTTTTACTACAACAATAAACACAACACTTTAGTAGCTACCAGGTCTGTCAAATTATAGTGAAACGGCACTAGAAATACAGGAGAAGGCAATTGTGCAATTGGCAATGAAGCAATTGTGAAAAAATGAACTTAAGAGAAACAAACATATACCACGTTACTCTTATCGCAAGAAAAACTAGAAAAATTCGAGTTTTTTTTCCGAGATCTATATGAAATGAATTAAATCAATTGAAATTTCGAACGTTCCGCGCGCTACACACGAGCCGCATGCATTACTTACCCGAGGCTGGCGGCGAAAATGCCGGCCACGAAGATGCCCGCCATGAATTTGATGTGCCCGAACACATCCATCACGTAGAACGGCAGCAGTTGATCCTTGGCCGTGATCTGGCCCGCGGCCAGCGGGTCACAGTCGGAATAGTGTGCGAAAGTCATCAATCCCGTGTAGAAGTTCATCAAAAACACCGCAATCAATCCTGCCGAAACCACGGGAGAAAAGAGCGAGAGAGAGAGAGCGATCAGACCGGTTTGCCGGGGTTGGGAGGGTGATGGGAAAAGCTTTCCCGACTACGATTGCGCCCGGTAGCGCATTAAAGTAAACGACGGCACGGGAGACTGATGGGCGGCGATCGGAGTCGGAGGAATAGTTTTCGATTTGGCCGATTTCGGGCAAAACATATCAATTAGATTGATTTTTCTTCGTCCAACGCTCGGACTCGGATCGCCCGCTGTGGAGACCGTGTGGGAAGCTAGTCCGCGATTGGTTTAGCTTGGGCGCCCGGGCTCCAGGGCCGGTAAACAACTTCCGATAAACAACGTACAACATTTTATTTTGCAACTCCACACAACCATTTAATTAACTTTGGCAAATACCGTACCCCGTTCGGTGCGGCCGAAAGCGCCGATGAGCGTCGGCGGGATTGATTGGAAAGTTTTTTTTCCCACAGCCCGTGCGCTGGACGCTGTTTGCTCGGCGTCTCTGTTTTTCTTCTGCACGGGCTGGTGGTGTTTGTAGCAGTACCGGCGAGCAGGGATCTTTTATCGGCCATTATCGCAGCCGAATGTAAAATTCGAATGTCGTCGCCAAAATCGTCCACACCGTCGGTACAACGGCGAGCGAAACCCTCGCCCGCGTGCCACGAAACGAGTCCAATCGACACAAAAACAAACTTTCAGACGAGCGCGACGACAACCGGCACACCGCACGCACGCTTGTCACAAATCAAAACCGGATCGGGCGCGTTTTTGTCGCGTTCCCGTCCCGTTCCCGCCAGAAAGGAAAATTGACCAACGATGGTTGCCGAACGTGTGGCAAGCAAAAAATCACAACACAACAGCGACTCGTTCGGACCTTCCGGGCAGACAAATAAAACCTCCCACAGAGGGGGGAGACAAAAAGGGGGTGGTCGGGGAGGGGTGGCACTTACCGAGCAGCGAGAAGTAGAGTGCGAGCTTGGCCGTTTTCAGCGATTTTAATGACATGCATTTTTGAACGGACGCCTGATTGGTGCAGAACATCGAGGTCCAGTAGAAAAAGCCACCGATGATGACGGAAAACACCGAGTGGCGTGTCGTCGGGTTGGGATCGAAGCTGCGGCGGCCCGAACGTTGACATGTGTTGCGCGGGATGGTGCGGCGGCGAAGCAAAAACGCAGAAGAAACACGAACCCATATTGTGCGCACACCACCGTATTGCGATCGGGAATCGCGTGCGGTGAAAGTTGTGTGGCCCGCGGCAGAGAGTCGTTTTTTTTTTGTTTTTGGGCAGCACCCGAAGAGTTTAAATTTTTTGGTTTTTCGCACCATCAAGCGTTGTTTTCAATTTTGCAGTCAAAAACAACATTGTCGCCACAGAAGTGGTGAGCCGATGGTTGAGATTGCATTTTTTTAGGCGTTTTTGAGCACCGGTCGATGAGTAGTTTCAGGTTGTCAGAAAACGCGTTGTCGTTGAAGATCGATCATCGTCGAAAATCGAATCCATTAGCGCCGCCATTGTGTGCCGCACGAGAGCATAATGGGGAGAAAAACATGAAAGTAAAAGCAGAAAAAGGAGAAAAAAACGATAAGCAAACGAAAAGCTGATGAAAACATAGCAGAAAAAATCGATAATGTAACTAAACACATGAAGATACGAAACTAAAGCTTCTGTAAGGGTAATTAATTCAATACAAGAGTAAGTGATATTATGAGAACTGAATAAAAAGCCACAGAAAAACAATTTACGCAAAATAATGAAAGGAAAAAATCCCGATGAAATGATCTAAAAACAATTAAACAAAATAATGAATGAAAAAAAAAACATAAAAATATGGTTAAAAATGAGTTAATGTTGTTGGTTCTCTCTATGGAAAAGAATATAACACAAATATCGAAAAAGTGCAAACAAATCGATATTAACAGAACATTGTTCGAAGCAAAAAATGAGAACAATGTGAAATCGAAATCAATATAGCTAATAATAATCACAGCATCACTATTAATGAACAAACATATTGATAATTCCTCATGTTTCAGAAATACCTTCGAATGCCGATCGCATGTACGAGAGTACATATGAAACAACCAAGCAAACAACAACACACACACACCTACCGCGAAGCTCCTAAAGTTTCCATTCTCAGCATCAAAGATAACGCTCGATTGCTACACTGCTTGTTTCAAAGCACGATGTTATTGCCGTTTTTTCATCAATTCCACCGTGTGCCCCACACAATTTTGCACCCCCTCGTTGGCATCCAGCACCGGTGCACTCGATGGTCCCGAGCACCCATCCAAGACGTGTTCATCGTCGTTTCAATCGCGCACAGGACAACGGCAGACCCGATCGTCCAAAAACCAATGGAGGCGCATGGTCGTTCACACACTCTAGCGCGCGCAAACGCAGAAAAAAAGCAAATTATGTGCATAATTAATATTTATGAACTTCCGCACTGCTTTCGGGGTGGCTGTCCCATCCTCTGCGACCAGTGACCCGCCCTGCCGACCGTCACACTGGTGACGACGACGACGTCAAGGGTGACTATGACGCTGAAAATGACGAAACCGATGCGCGCACTCGCCTCCGACGATACGATCGGCGGCGGTACTGCTGCACAGCACAACGACGTGGCCACCGGGCCCAACCGGTTCCGAACTCGCAGTAGAGCGATATTTATTAAACAACAACAGCAGCACCAACAAAACCGTGAAGTAGAAGCGCTTGCGGAAAGAACAAGAAACAGGGACAACAATTGCTTGAATAAAACATGACCCATCCCGCGTCCGTTGCGGAAGCGGAAGCCAGGTGACGATAAAATTTTCACCCGGGTGGGTGTTGCGGGGCCCTCCTGCTCCCATCCCATCCCACGCACTTCCCCTTTCGGCACAATGGCTGACCAAAGTGCTGCTTACCACACGTTGCCAGCTGCTAGCCAGTAGAGGAGAAAAAATGCATAAAGAAAGAAAAGGATGTTTAGAGAGAAAAAACAACCCAAAGGTTATGGAAAAGGTATTTGTAGCATAAAAAGCTTCCATGGGGTTAACGGAGAAGGTTTCTAGATGTGTGCGAAGATGATACCGTAGCACTAGTCAAATGAACCTCACTAACAAAATATATATAATTGATGATGAAAAGAGCAAACTGCGCAAACAGCAGAAGAAGAAAATGTTCGTAAGAAGTGTTACGGACATATTCTGATACGAATCTTTTACATAATTTATCTTTTTTCTGTTGTTTGACTTGAATAGAGTCACACGTTTCTCCCCTTTTTTGTAATTTATTTTTTATCTACAGTCAATAAAAAAAAAATCTGGTGTTCAAACCATTAATAAGCGAACAGAATTGCATACTTTGTGGCGCTACTATTTGAATTAAAACCGTTTCTATATGATTGACCGAATGATTGGCTCGGACGATGATAGATTTTGTTTAATTCTTCTCTACTCTTCCTCATTTACAACTATTTTTAAACGGACAAAAGACGGGTCACCGACCGGTCTTATTCGATTTTTTGTTCATCATCTTTTGTTGCAGTTTTATGTTAACTTTTTATGAAAATCCAGCTTTTTTTTATTTAAAACAATACGCAAAAGCAGTAAAAAGAGGAACAACAAATATCTAAAAATCACATAAATCTAACAAAAAGAGAGAACAGTTGGATACAAACAGCAAAGTGAGTAAAAAAATGAGTAAAATAACATAATAAAGATGTTAGAATAAGGATGAATTAGTTATGGAATCTATTTAAATATACACATATTGGAGTTTTATACCACATAAATATCCCTCAATTCAACAACTGTTGAGGAAAGCTAATCCAAACCATTTAAACCCGAAAGCAAAATCATTGGGCAATTGTTATTTGAAAAGCTCGAGCTCGGTAGTAGCTTCTTCATCCACCCAACGTTTCAAGCCTTCCGGAAGCGTTCCTGGGAAACCGCCCCTTGCACTTTATAAAGCGCAAACAGGACTGTGACAGCGCCGCATACATGCACTACACCAAATGCCACTTTATAAATAAAACGATGCATGACTTTCACTACGCCACCCTAGCGCCTTCGTTCACCCTAACATGGCGCCGCAAAACGAAAAAAAAAACAGAAAGGTTTTTAATTAAATGTGGCACCTACTTGAAAAATTCAATCCGGTCGTGCTCCGAGGCCCGGCTAAACACGTCCGACAGTCCGGCCGAGTAGTGCGTACCGAGCGCCAGGATGAGGATCAGCGAGAGCAGCAGCACACAAGCCTACGGGAGAAAAGGGAACAGGTTATACGGGGTTAGAAATTCGCCCACTCATCCACCTCAGCGGCGGCTCCGACTAATGCTTGGTAACACACAGAATTATTACTTTTAATCTCGCCTTTTAAAAACGCTTTCGCGGCATACTTATTGCGCATTATGGCTGTCGGCCGTTGATTCGATAAAGTGGAAAAGCGTTAGGTGGGCTCGGGACAGTTTCACTCGCTCGGCTGAGCACGAAATCGGGCGGGCATAGATTAACTAGACAATCCTTTTCCGGTTTCCTGCCCGAAGCCCCGACGCGGATAAAACTTCTGGCGATAAGATCTGTCGGGCCAGATCTTCACGTTTCTCCGCGCGTCCATGTCCTCCCTGGCAGGTTTTTAATACAATGCTCTGAATAAGCTGTCTCGGGTACGTTCCTCGAGAGTTTTGTCAAATGCCGCTGGTAATGGTAAACACTGGACAAAATGATAAATGATATCTCCCTTTTTTCTATTTTCCCCCTCGTCGAACCCGTTCGCCCCGAGACAAATCTGTCCCAGCCAACCGTCCCAGACCCGTTGTGTGTCGAAAAATGTCCTCCCGAACGGAAGTGAAAGCATTCAATTAGGACAACCACCCTCCCTCCACGGGTGCTTCCTGTTCCGACCCATTCCACCCGTTTCCACTGATAATAATGTTCGCGAGCAAAACAACCAGCCAGTAGCAACAGAAGCCGAAAAAAAAAACACACGGCCCAAAGTTCGTTGGTGTCAGCTATTTTCAAATAAAGGAACGGAATGGTAGAGGACCAAAAAAAACGGCCGAATGAAAAGTTGACACTGCGCCACGCCACTTTTGCGAGCCGGGCCCGATGTTTCAGCGCCCTGCAGCCGCCCGACCCACCACCCACCGGTGGCAAACAATAAAACTTTCTAAATCACGTTTCAATTTCATTTTCGTCCACGCCGTGCGCGCGGCGTGGATTTGATTTTCGCGCATCCTTTTTAAGCGCTGCTTCCGTTAATCCACCCGCCAGCGGGTGGAGTGTGTTCGGTTGGATGATTTTCCATTTTTCATAGATTCTACCACTCTGCCTCTTGCTTATCCGACCCCCCCTCTTGCCCAGTGGGCTGCCCGGGACATCCGCGTCCGGTGGGGTTTTTTGTTCTCGACGGCGCGGCGATAGATCAGCCCGAAATTTCACTTCACGCGACAGCTGCGACGGAACATTCGATGGAACGCTTTCCGCACGGTGGCAGCGGACCGTAATGGGAGGCAATCCGTTTCGCTGCTGGCTGCTGGAAAAGATGTGCAGTAAACTAAAGCTCCGCTCGGGTGAATAAAACGCATGAACGGCGTCTGTTTGCTACTAGTTAGCTTCTGCCGGAGGATAGTTGTAAGTGTTTTGAAGACAGCCGTGGTTTGAAGGAACTTTACCTAATAAACAATGTAACGTTTCATGCAATTGTTGTGGCGTTGTCAGCACATAACAACGCCAGAAGCTTAGTCTGTTAGTTTAAGCTACACAAGAAGAAAAACAACCGAGGTCGCATTCGTTGGAACTAATTTACTGCATAAAATGCGAATAAAACCGTATAGTTGCACATACAACCACAAAAATCGTGCTTAAAAAGAAGAAAGTCTCTACAAAAAAAGTTTCTCTTCCGAAGAAAACAATCTAAATTGCTGCTCAGCCTTCATTGAAGTACGCTAAGAGCTTCTTCGCTTACGAAAAAGCGTTTATATTCCATTTTTGGTGAAAAAAACACACACAATGATGCATTTTTTTTCTCAGCAACACAGGGAAAACAATACAAACGAAATTATTCCCTATTCTTCCCACCTAATAAACAGGCGCGCGAAATGACAACACAACAACAACACATCTATAAACAAATCCATTCAAAACTCTGATTCCCGCTTTCGACGCTCTGGCTAGGGATAATCGGATCCCCTCCTAGCTGTCTCACCTTCTCACGGACGTTAAGGGTGGGAAGAACGCATCAACATCCATTTTCACCCTAGCAAACACCAAAAACACAGACACACACACACTGCTGCCTACGTCTGTAGCTTTCAGCGATTGTTTTTGTTAGCCCCGTTTTCGGACGGATAACAGCGAGTAAACAAAAACACAGAAGGGTGCCACAATAAACGGCACAATAAAACGGGCGCCACAAACTTATATAACCGAACAACTGGCAACAAAAACAACACAATCATAACATCGCGCGTCAGCACAACCAAACGTACGAAACTTTGCGCACACGGGGTAAGCAACGAAGTCGCCGGGCGTGAAGTCTTCTCGTGCCATGCCACGGCACCTTCTTATTTATTATCATATTACGCGTCTCCTCCCGGGGCAGAGTAGGATTCATTGTCACTTCCGTTTTCCAAAGCAACAACCAGAAAACCCCGGAAGAAAGACGAGCTCCGCAAGGTCCCAGACGGGCAGAATGTTAGTGTTTAGTCGTTGCTGGAAGGAATATGTCCGGTTTGGTGGATGATCCAGCAATTATAGTGCCATTTGGCTTGTACGGAGCTAATCGATTGATTTTGCTCATGAACGATGCTTAATACACATGCTTTATGTTTTGATTATCTTGAATATACGGAGTACAGATGTAGTGCGTTTGAGGGATGTGCGTTTTCCGATTTAATAAATGTATGAATAAATTCTGGTGTGATATTAAATCCAATATCCACACTAATAGACTTGAGTAAGCAACTCTCTACAAGTCGCGTCTAACTTCCAATCAATGCAATACAAACCACTCCACGATATCCACAAGATGTACACCAAATCTGCCTCGGCAGAACTCTCTTCTCTCCAAAAGCGACAGCCGAAACCGTCGCCGCGCACAATCTAATCGATCCTCGAATTAAGAATGGCATATAGTTTTTTTTTGTTGTTGCTCCTTGCAATCGTGCCCGAACGCACGCGATTGCCGTAAGTCTAATCAGACATTCCGCTTGTAAGACGGAATCTTCCATTAAGCCACGCGAAACGATATCCTCGCGGGACCGTCGCATGCTCACACATTCGCACACACACACACACAAACGAGCTGTCATTTGATTGTCACACCGCGAACGGGACGGAAATCTCCGCTCGACGGGGTTTCGCAAATTGTGGAAGCAACAATCTGGCGATGAGTCTCGCGGCAGCACGCCAAACGGTCGGGCTGTCTTGCGAAGGAAACAGGCGTCAGCAGAAATTCAGATTTCCGCTTCACGACGGCGACGACGACGCCACGTGTAATCCTCACATCCGGAATCGATTACTCCCAAGCACATACGACCGGGCGGCCGATGAAGTAGCTTTGAAGTTGACAACAATTCCCGTGTCGCTGGCTCGAGCAGCTCGAGCAGAATTGAAAGTAATTTTACGAGAGTGCTTCTGCCGAACCGGGCGAGGAAGCGTGCAAGAACACGAACGTTCCATTTTCGGCGAGCGGCTTCCGTAGGTGTCAGACTCAGCACTCAGCCCCGCCGATCGTAGCGTGCACCGCAATCGCACGAAGAAAACCCTATTGTCTATTGGCCCGGCGTTGTAGGTGTCTATCGCGGAGACGATAAGACGTCGCTGCCAGTACCACGAGCCTGTGCCGTATATCCCAGCTGATCCATTTTTATTCGGTTCTCGCATCGCACTGGAAGCTGGTGCGCTGATGCGCTGATAAAGATGGATCGATTCCGTTCCTTTTCGGGACGTTCGGGCTTACTGCCTTCCATTGGCCTGCAAGTTATTCACTGCGACGCGTGCAGCGGTGAAACGCTCATGAATATCTATTCGCTTTCGCAAAATAATGGACGACAATCACTGCAGGTAAATTGTGTACCTCAGCAGTGTGGTAAATCGCACTAGCATACATATTTATAGAGACATCCGGGAACTGATAAGTTATGGTATGGCTATGTTTACAAATGCTGTAGCTGCTGGGAATAGAACTGCTGCATAGATGCTGAGCTGGAAGATTGGAACATCTGTACAGATATTGAACAATATGTTGCCCTTCCGGTTGCATACTTTGGGGTGTAGAAACGTAACATATCCTTCACCATTTACATCCCACAACAGCGTATTATGGTGCTGATAAAACCCTGATCTATACCAATGACTTACACAGCTTTTATACGTAATAAGTAAACCTTAAAAAATGCAATCCACGAAGCTTACTCTTCTATTTTTTATGGTTTAAGATTGAAAATATGCGTAGATTCTTTCCAGCCCGAACGCACGCGATTGCCGTAAGTCTAATCAGACATTCCGCTTGTAAGACGGAATCTTCCATTAAGCCACGCGAAACGATATCCTCGCGGGACCGTCGCATGCTCACACATTCGCACACACACACACAAACGAGCTGTCATTTGATTGTCACACCGCGAACGGGACGGAAATCTCCGCTCGACGGGGTTTCGCAAATTGTGGAAGCAACAATCTGGCGATGAGTCTCGCGGCAGCACGCCAAACGGTCGGGCTGTCTTGCGAAGGAAACAGGCGTCAGCAGAAATTCAGATTTCCGCTTCACGACGGCGACGACGACGCCACGTGTAATCCTCACATCCGGAATCGATTACTCCCAAGCACATACGACCGGGCGGCCGATGAAGTAGCTTTGAAGTTGACAACAATTCCCGTGTCGCTGGCTCGAGCAGCTCGAGCAGAATTGAAAGTAATTTTACGAGAGTGCTTCTGCCGAACCGGGCGAGGAAGCGTGCAAGAACACGAACGTTCCATTTTCGGCGAGCGGCTTCCGTAGGTGTCAGACTCAGCACTCAGCCCCGCCGATCGTAGCGTGCACCGCAATCGCACGAAGAAAACCCTATTGTCTATTGGCCCGGCGTTGTAGGTGTCTATCGCGGAGACGATAAGACGTCGCTGCCAGTACCACGAGCCTGTGCCGTATATCCCAGCTGATCCATTTTTATTCGGTTCTCGCATCGCACTGGAAGCTGGTGCGCTGATGCGCTGATAAAGATGGATCGATTCCGTTCCTTTTCGGGACGTTCGGGCTTACTGCCTTCCATTGGCCTGCAAGTTATTCACTGCGACGCGTGCAGCGGTGAAACGCTCATGAATATCTATTCGCTTTCTATTGTCACTTCCGTTTTCCAAAGCAACAACCAGAAAACCCCGGAAGAAAGACGAGCTCCGCAAGGTCCCAGACGGGCAGAACGTTAGTGTTTAGTCGTTGCTGGAAGGAATATGTCCGGTTTGGAGGATGATCCAGCAATTATAGTGTCATTTTGTTTGTACGGAGCTAATCGATTGATTTTGCTCATGAACGATGCTTAATACACATGCTTTATGATTTGATTATCTTGAATATACGGAGTACAGATATAGTGCGTTTGAGGGATGTGCGTTTTCCGATGGAATAAATGTATGAATAAATTCTGGTGTGATATTAAATCCAATATCCACACGAATAGACTTGAGTAAGCAACTCTCTACAAGTCTCGTCTAACTTTCAATCAATGCAATACAAACCAGTCCACGATATCCACAAGATGTACACCAAATCTGCCTCGGCAGAACTCTCTTCGCTCCAAAAGCGACAGCCGAAACCGTCGCCGCGCACAATCTAATCGATCCTCGAATTAAGAATGGCATATAGTTTTTTTGTTGTTGCTCCTTGCAATCGCACGCCAAACGGTCGGGCACGCGATTGCCGTAAGTCTAATCAGACATTCCGCTTGTAAGACCGAATCTTCCATTAAGCCACGCGAAACGATATCCTCGCGGGACCGTCGCGTGCTCACACATTCGCACACACACACACACAAACGAGCTGTCATTTGATTGTCACACCGCGAACGGGACGGAAATCTCCGCTCGACGGGGTTTCGCAAACGGATAACAGCGAGTAAACAAAAACACAGAAGGGTGCCACAATAAACGGCACAATAAAACGGGCGCCACAAACTTATATAACCGAACAACTGGCAACAAAAACAACACAATCATAACATCGCGCGTCAGCACAACCAAACGTACGAAACTTTGCGCACACGGGGTAAGCAACGAAGTCGCCGGGCGTGAAGTCTTCTCGTGCCATGCCACGGCACCTTCTTATTTATTATCATATTACGCGTCTCCTCCCGGGGCAGAGTAGGATTCATTGTCACTTCCGTTTTCCAAAGCAACAACCAGAAAACCCCGGAAGAAAGACGAGCTCCGCAAGGTCCCAGACGGGCAGAACACAAGAAGAAAAACAACCGAGGTCGCATTCGTTGGAACTAATTTACTGCATAAAATGCGAATAAAACCGTATAGTTGCACACACAACCAAAAAATCGTGCTTAAAAATAAGAAAGTCTCTACAAGAAAAGTTTCTCTTCCGAAGAAAACAATCTAAATTGCTGCTCAGCCTTCATTGAAGTACGCTAAGAGCTTCTTCGCTTACGAACAAAGCGTTTATATTCCATTTTTGGTGAAAAAAACACACAATGATGCATTTTTTTCTCAGCAACACAGGGAAAACAATACAAACGAAATTATTCCCTATTCTTCCCACCTAATAAACAGGCGCGCGAAATGACAACACAACAACAACACATCTATAAACAAATCCATTCAAAACTCTGATTCCCGCTTTCGACGCTCTGGCAAGGGATAATCGGTTCCCCTCCCATCGGTCTCACCTTCTCCCGGACGTTGAGGGTGGGAAGGACGCATCAACATCCATTTTCACCCTAGCAAACACCAAACACACACACACTGCTGCCAGCGTCTGTAGCTTTCAGCGTTTGTTGTTCCTAGCCCCGTTTTGGGGCGGATAACAGCGAGTAAACAAAAACACAGAAGGGTGCCACAATAAACGGCACAATAAAACGGGCGCCACAAACTTATATAAGAATGGTAGAGGACCAAAAAAACGGCCGAATGAAAAGTTGACACTGCGCCACGCCACACGCGCCTAAACCTATCACTTTTGCGAGCCGGGCCCGATGTTTCAGCGCCCTGCAGCCGCCCGACCCACCACCCACCGGTGGCAAACAATAAAACTTTCTAAATCACGTTTCAATTTCATTTTCGTCCACGCCGTGCGCGCGGCGTGGATTTGATTTTCGCGCATCCTTTTTAAGCGCTGCTTCCGTTAATCCACCCGCCAGCGGGTGGAGTGTGTTCGGTTGGATGATTTTCCATTTTTCATAGATTCTACCTCGCTGCCTCTTGCTTATCCGACCCCCCCTCTTGCCCAGTGGGCTGCCCGGGACATCCGCACCGAAAAGTTCGGGTCCGGTGGGGTTTTTTGTTCTCGACGGCGCGGCGATAGATCAGCCCGAAATTTCACTTCACGCGACAGCTGCGACGGAACTGTGCCGTACGTACCGCTCATTTACTACCGCCCGCCTAATGGACTGGTGCGGTAAGCATGTGTGCGCTCGTTGATGCATTTGCGGTGCGACGCTTCCGGCGCTTTCAGTCGCGCGTCTAGAAAATGGTTCGCTGCTGCAACGATAAAGCGGGAGATGGGTTGAAAGCACACACACACAAAACTTAGCGAGCCGCACGAAGGGAGTACGAGCCTCGTGGCCCCAGGCATAACGCTTTCTTTCAGCGCTGGAGATGCGGTAGCCTTCTGTCGTACCACTTTCGGAAAACAATCTCCGGACATTTCTTTCATTTTTCGCTCACCTCCATTGGTGAGCCTCTGTTTGGCTCACGAGTCGTATTTATTTCCTCAATCCGACAACGACCATTGAGATGGGGATTGTTATCCGTGCCGGTGTGCTGTGGAGTGCTGCACCCCCTCGTCCGCTGAGAACTAAGACAAACAGATCAAGACGACGCACCAGACGCTCGACGACTCTCAGGTCTTCTCAGTGCGTTCCTGCTGGATGCGAATGCTGGATCATTGGGCGCGGTAAAACGGATAAGGCGGAGGCTAAGCTGTCGCCCAGTGATAGGATTACACTTGTAATGAAGAGGCTGGTGTCCCGGTGGGTCCTGCTGCACGGGGCTGCGCCGCGTCAGACGCTAGACAGTCTGCTCACTTAGTGGTGTGTGTCTCTCTCTCACAGGAGCACCGGGAAGGTGCGTTCCGTTCATACTTTACATCTTTATTTTCCACCAGCTCCCACCCCACCCGACACGCTCCATGGCCGAACAGAAAAGAAAGCACTTCCCGTGCGCTTTCCGCAGCGAGCCGGAAAATCGCAATCTTTGCCGAAGAACAAACAGAAACAACAGCCATTCGCTCCGTGCTTGCGTTTCGCTGTTGTCGTTTGTGCGAAAAATGTTGCGCCACCCCCCCGTGCATGGCTGCATAAAGCGGCGCTGTCACATGTCGAACGGGGATGGCTCCTACCGTGCTCCCTTTCGAGAGCACAATAAAGCAAACTTTGCTGTGATTGCTTGTATTAGAGTGATGTTTAACAATTTCAAATTAAACAACTGCTGGTCTCGGGCTGCTCCGGCACGGACGGTTCAAATGTCTCCGTGTCTCGGTACGGCGAGCCCGATTCCGGTGAGCGGCACGTGGTACGTGTGAAATGGCTGCTCGCAGCGAGAGCAACGATAATCTGAGGAAGCCGAGGAAGCGAAGCTGCGGAAGACGGAGCCGCCCCGAAGCGGGCAGGGAGAATAAATATTTCCACAACACACAAACCAACCACCGGGCGTCTCCATCCGGGCCAGGCGAGAAGAGAGCGCCCCGAAGTAAACGGTACCATTTTGCGTAAGACGCCCAGTTGAAGCCCTAATGGAAATTTATTGTTTCTTTCACGGACATTTCTTGCTCTGTGTGTGTGTGTGTCCCAAGGGCGGGGTGCTGGGAGTTGTTTGGTACCGGCATTTGCTACGCACACATACAAATACCGCACACAATTTGACTGGAAACTTCAACAAAACCACCAATCCCACCCCAAACACCCCCCCCCCCAAAAAACATTCTCAAAGCTTTCACACGTTCTAGCTTTCAATTGAATAGCTCTATGCTACAGACAACACCAATTGATTTTGAAAGCGCTCCACCAATCGTAGTGCCATTTTGGACTCATTCCATACAATAAACACACTCATTTCTATCCTTTTATTGCGCTCGGCAAAAATAATTGCCGTATGGCTGGAGCTTACGTGCCGAGGGCTGAGGGCTGAACATCGTATGGGAGCTCTTATACACGAGACCTAATATCCCTAATATCGTTATACTCCCCGGAGGCAATCGTTTCAGCAGTGCCGCCGTTCTTGGTACGCGTTTAAGTCAGTCTAGCGAATGTGTGTGTGTGTGTGTGTGCGTGTGCACACGAACGAAACGATTCCATCGAGGAAATGAGCTTCAATTGATGCTGCTCGATTTTTCTCCGGTCGCTGTTTAGTCGCGGGAAATAGACACACATCACTCTCGCTGTGCCGTGTTATTTGTTCTATGATTTGTCACGCCACGACAAATGGTGCGGATGGAGTGCTCCGTTATCACGGGGCGTACGTTTATTGGACGAATTTGAAACGTCCAAGGCGATTATTGGTGGAAAGTGAGAGTTCTTTGGCGATTGCATGCTGGACTGAGTGGGAAATGTTCATGAAGCGTTCATGAAGCGTCAGTCAAGCGTTGCTGGATTGCAGATTGCATACATTTCGGCGCAAATTTGATTCACCGACTGGAAGGTACGATAGCTGCAAAAAAATTGCAGTTTTACAGTTTGTTTTGTTTTTTTTTTTTGTTTTTGTCGTAAACAACGTTTAACAGTGTAATTTTCTGTACAGCTTGCATGTTGATTAATACGTGCATATAATAGGCACAAGTAGCAGAATAAATGTAGTAGCTCAGGATAGCTATGATTAGTAAACTATTAGAATATTTTCTAAGTTTCCAAAACTAATTTCATTTAATTATGGGACCAAAAACTGAGCTCCCCCTGAGTCTGAAAGTATGTCATTCGCTCAAAAACAGCACTAAAATCACTCTAACATCGCTCAGGAGTATCGTTTCTAAAGGTTTATTTGTCAGTTCGCTGATAGAAAAATCACTACGGAAATTGAGTTGTATCATTCAAAGCAAAGATTGATTCCAACCATTCATACACAAATCACTGTAAAAAATGATAACGTTTCAAACACAAAAATTATTTAAAACACATCTAAAACATTGCTGGCAATGTGTCAATCGTGTTCTGCCTAAATAAATTGAACAAAATATTGACAGTTCTCTTTATACGTAGATAATCCCATGATGTCGCATGTCATAGCTTATCCAGAGGAGAAAAAAACACGCCTCAAGTTTCCTTTATTGGCTCCCATGTTTGCTCAACCGGATGCTGTGCCGGACTGATTTTCCCCCGTACGCACGAAACACATCTTCTGAACCGGCCTGCGGCTGAGTTATACTACACCGTCGCCCAACACCTTCGCCCCCTTTCCACACCATCACGGATATATTCTTGCGTACACAAAACTCTGCTAATTCCTCCGAGAGCTTCCCCGGTGCTAGGGCCCTGCAGCCACTTGTTGGTTTGCGCTTGAAGTATTTCACGTACGCAAAACAATCTTCAAAACACATACGTGTCCCCGGTCGCACACTCCAAATACTCTCTCTCTCTCTCTCTCTCTTTCGTTCTCTCTCGCTCGACCCGTGTCGCTTCGCCTAGAACCAATAACATTAATGTCACGCTAGAGTGTGTTTATTGTATGGAATGAGTCCAAAATGGCACTACGATTGGTGGAGCGCTTTCAAAATCAATTGGTGTTGTCTGTAAGCGACATAGAGCTATTCAATTGAAAGCTAGAACGTGTGAAAGCTTTGAGAATGTTTTTTTAATCGATGAGACACTACATGAAAACGTTTTTGCTTCACTTTGGCTTCAGTTTTAATCTATGTTTACCATATGTATTTAACATACTTTTTTCCATTTGCAAAAAGGTTTCCAAACAAACTAAAAATGAAAAATTTTCACGTCAGCTGATAATATGGCAACAAAATATCTTCAATAAAACATCAGTTCTGTACTATCATACGACGTTAAGCTATTAGTTTGCTACCATTGCAGCGAAACCTTTTCTGAAGTTAATCCGAACATGACTTGGAATAGCATACTGCATCATGGTACCTAACAAACGAGCTAGAATGTAGTGCCTCAAGTGAAACATCTCAAGTAATTCTCAGTTCAATACGCCTAATAACAAACTTCAACGAAAGAAAATAGTTTATTTTTATCTCACAAACGGATTGTATGTAAATAAAAAAGAAAAAAAACATACGAAACATTCATACTAAACGAGAAAACGAAAGCTCCTTCCCATCGCAACTAGCGTGCGCTCATCGAGCGCGAAACAATTCGTCCTCAGCCGTCAAACGTCAAGAAGTCAGGCACAATTGTCAAACGCACAAAGCCGGCGAAAAGAAAAACACGAATGTTGCCTTCACGACGGCACGAGAGCGGCACTATGCAAATTACTTTCCCATTTTACTCCCCCCGTCGAGCGGAGATTTCCGTCCCGTTCGCGGTGTGACAATCAAATGACAGCTCGTTTGTGTGTGTGTGTGCGAATGTGTGAGCATGCGACGGTCCCGCGAGGATATCGTTTCGCGTGGCTTAATGGAAGATTCCGTCTTACAAGCGGAATGTCTGATTAGACTTACGGCAATCGCGTGCGTTCGGGCACGATTGCAAGGAGCAACAACAAAAAAAAACTATATGCCATTCTTAATTCGAGGATCGATTAGATTGTGCGCGGCGACGGTTTCGGCTGTCGCTTTTGGAGAGAAGAGAGTTCTGCCGAGGCAGATTTGGTGTACATCTTGTGGATATCGTGGAGTGGTTTGTATTGCATTGATTGGAAGTTAGACGCGACTTGTAGAGAGTTGCTTACTCAAGTCTATTAGTGTGGATATTGGATTTAATATCACACCAGAATTTATTCATACATTTATTAAATCGGAAAACGCACATCCCTCAAACGCACTACATCTGTACTCCGTATATTCAAGATAATCAAAACATAAAGCATGTGTATTAAGCATCGTTCATGAGCAAAATCAATCGATTAGCTCCGTACAAGCCAAATGGCACTATAATTGCTGGATCATCCACCAAACCGGACATATTCCTTCCAGCAACGACTAAACACTAACATTCTGCCCGTCTGGGACCTTGCGGAGCTCGTCTTTCTTCCGGGGTTTTCTGGTTGTTGCTTTGGAAAACGGAAGTGACAATAAAGTTTTATTGTTTGCCACCGGTGGGTGGTGGGTCGGGCGGCTGCAGGGCGCTGAAACATCGGGCCCGGCTCGCAAAAGTGATAGGTTTAGGCGCGTGTGGCGTGGCGCAGTGTCAACTTTTCATTCGGCCGTTTTTTTGGTCCTCTACCATTCCGTTCCTTTATTTGAAAATAGCTGACACCAACGAACTTTGGGCCGTGTGTTTTTTTTTCGGCTTCTGTTGCTACTGGCTGGTTGTTTTGCTCGCGAACATTATTATCAGTGGAAACGGGTGGAATGGGTCGGAACAGGAAGCACCCGTGGAGGGAGGGTGGTTGTCCTAATTGAATGCTTTCACTTCCGTTCGGGAGGACATTTTTCGACACACAACGGGTCTGGGACGGTTGGCTGGGACAGATTTGTCTCGGGGCGAACGGGTTCGACGAGGGGGAAAATAGAAAAAAGGGAGATATCATTTATCATTTTGTCCAGTGTTTACCATTACCAGCGGCATTTGACAAAACTCTCGAGGAACGTACCCGAGACAGCTTATTCAGAGCATTGTATTAAAAACCTGCCAGGGAGGACATGGACGCGCGGAGAAACGTGAAGATCTGGCCCGACAGATCTTATCGCCAGAAGTTTTATCCGCGTCGGGGCTTCGGGCAGGAAACCGGAAAAGGATTGTCTAGTTAATCTATGCCCGCCCGATTTCGTGCTCAGCCGAGCGAGTGAAACTGTCCCGAGCCCACCTAACGCTTTTCCACTTTATCGAATCAACGGCCGACAGCCGTAATGCGCAATAAGTATGCCGCGAAAGCGTTTTTAAAAGGCGAGATTAAAAGTAATAATTCTGTGTGTTACCAAGCATTAGCCGGAGCCGCCGCTGAGGTGGATGAGTGGGCAAATTTCTAACCCCGTATAACCTGTTCCCTTTTCTCCCGTAGGCTTGTGTGCTGTTGCTCTCGCTGATCCTCATCCTGGCGCTCGGTACGCACTACTCGGCCGGACTGTCGGACGTGTTTAGCCGGGCCTCGGAGCACGACCGGATTGAATTTTTCAAGTAGGTGCCACATTTAATTAAAAACCTTTCTGTTTTTTTTTCGTTTTGCGGCGCCATGTTAGGGTGAACGAAGGCGCTAGGGTGGTGTAGTGAAAGTCATGCATCGTTTTATTTATAAAGTGGCATTTGGTGTAGTGCATGTATGCGGCGCTGTCACAGTCCTGTTTGCGCTTTATAAAGTGCAAGGGGCGGTTTCCCAGGAACGCTTCCGGAAGGCTTGAAACGTTGGGTGGATGAAGAAGCTACTACCGAGCTCGAGCTTTTCAAATAACAATTGCCCAATGATTTTGCTTTCGGGTTTAAATGGTTTGGATTTGCTTTCCTCAACAGTTGTTGAATTGAGGGATATTTATGTGGTATAAAACTCCAATATATGTATATTTAAATAGATTCCATAACTAATTCATCCTTATTCTAACATCTTTATTATTATATTTTACTCATTTTTTTACTCACTTTGCTGTTTGCATCCAACTGTTCGCTCTTTTTGTTAGATTTATGTGATTTTTAGATATTTGTTGTTCCTCTTTTTACTGCTTTTGCGTATTGTTTTAAATAAAAAAAAGCTGGATTTTCATAAAAAGTTAACATAAAACTGCAACAAAAGATGATGAACAAAAAAATCGAATAAGACCGGTCGGTGACCCGTCTTTTGTCCGTTTAAAAATAGTTGTAAATGAGGAAGAGTAGAGAAGAATTAAACAAAATCTATCATCGTCCGAGCCAATCATTCGGTCAATCATACAGAAACGGTTTTAATTCAAATAGTAGCGCCACAAAGTATGCAATTCTGTTCGCTTATTAATGGTTTGAACACCAGATTTTTTTTTTATTGACTGTAGATAAAAAATAAATTACAAAAAAGGGGAGAAACGTGTGACTCTATTCAAGTCAAACAACAGAAAAAAGATAAATTATGTAAAAGATTCGTATCAGAATATGTCCGTAACACTTCTTACGAACATTTTCTTCTTCTGCTGTTTGCGCAGTTTGCTCTTTTCATCATCAATTATTCGCCGCCCATCAGTCTCCCGTGCCGTCGTTTACTTTAATGCGCTACCGGGCGCAATCGTAGTCGGGAAAGCTTTTCCCATCACCCTCCCAACCCCGGCAAACCGGTCTGATCGCTCTCTCTCTCTCGCTCTTTTCTCCCGTGGTTTCGGCAGGATTGATTGCGGTGTTTTTGATGAACTTCTACACGGGATTGACCGCACGCGATTCCCGATCGCAATACGGTGGTGTGCGCACAATATGGGTTCGTGTTTCTTCTGCGTTTTTGCTTCGCCGCCGCACCATCCCGCGCAACACATGTCAACGTTCGGGCCGCCGCAGCTTCGATCCCAACCCGACGACACGCCACTCGGTGTTTTCCGTCATCATCGGTGGCTTTTTCTACTGGACCTCGATGTTCTGCACCAATCAGGCGTCCGTTCAAAAATGCATGTCATTAAAATCGCTGAAAACGGCCAAGCTCGCACTCTACTTCTCGCTGCTCGGTAAGTGCCACCCCTCCCCGACCACCCCCTTTTTGTCTCCCCCCTCTGTGGGAGGTTTTATTTGTCTGCCCGGAAGGTCCGAACGAGTCGCTGTTGTGTTGTGATTTTTTGCTTGCCACACGTTCGGCAACCATCGTTGGTCAATTTTCCTTTCTGGCGGGAACGGGACGGGAACGCGACAAAAACGCGCCCGATCCGGTTTTGATTTGTGACAAGCGTGCGTGCGGTGTGCCGGTTGTCGTCGCGCTCGTCTGAAAGTTTGTTTTTGTGTCGATTGGACTCGTTTCGTGGCACGCGGGCGAGGGTTTCGCTCGCCGTTGTACCGACGGTGTGGACGATTTTGGCGACGACATTCGAATTTTACATTCGGCTGCGATAATGGCCGATAAAAGATCCCTGCTCGCCGGTACTGCTACAAACACCACCAGCCCGTGCAGAAGAAAAACAGAGACGCCGAGCAAACAGCGTCCAGCGCACGGGTCACCATTTACATCCCACAACAGCGTATTATGGTGCTGATAAAACCCTGATCTATACCAATGACTTACACAGCTTTTATACGTAATAAGTAAACCTTAAAAAATGCAATCCACGAAGCTTACTCTTCTATTTTTTATGGTTTAAGATTGAAAATATGCGTAGATTCTTTCCAACCGATATCTGTAGCAAAAACTGAACAAATGAAGCGTGAATACAGCTTATACAAAGTCGATTCTATGCAGATTACACACTGTCAGGCAGATAATACTAAAATTCGCCTAAAGTTATGCAATGCGCACAACAACCAAAAGTTTTAATTTCTAATTTAACAAATAATTTCCATCAGCTTCCATTTGGTATTTTTTCTCGAAGATTGCAAATCTCGAAAATTAAAAAAAAATGAAAATCTTTATTTTTTATCCATAAATCTGCCTGCTTAAAGCCACTTGCCTTCCTGCCCAAAAACTTTATCGCTTCACGCGGCTAATCAGTTATCCTCCATTTCAAAGCTGACCATATTTGGCGAATTTCCGAAATTTCGAAACGAATCGAAACCTACGATTTGCATAATTCGCTTACCTCGCAC
>KZ071975.1:0-28473 GCA_002091845.1 Anopheles cracens | reverse complement strand
GATTCCATCGAGGAAATGAGCTTCAATTGATGCTGCTCGATTTTTCTCCGGTAGCTGTTTAGTCGCGGGAAATAGACACACATCACTCTCGCTGTGCCGTGTTATTTGTTCTATGATTTGTCACGCCACGACAAATGGTGCGGATGGAGTGCTCCGTTATCACGGGGCGTACGTTTATTGGACGGATTTGAAACGTCCAAGGCGATTATTGGTGGAAAGTGAGAGTTCTTCAGCGATTGCATGCTGGACTGAGTGGGAAATGTTCATGAAGCGTTCATGAAGCGTCAGTCAAGCGTTGCTGGATTGCAGATTGCATACATTTCGGCGCAAATTTGATTCACCGACTGGAAGGTACGATAGCTGCAAAAAAATTGCAGTTTTACAGTTTGTTTTGTTTTTTTTTTTTGTTTTTGTCGTAAACAACGTTTAACAGTGTAATTTTACCGAAAATGAAAGACAAGATCAAATATAATCAACGCAAAAGCATCATCAAACCTTTGCCCGGTTACCCGGGGCGGAAAAAAAGGGGATACAGAACAGGGGAACGATCCGTCCCACGATTCGCCAACTGCAATCCCGCAACGACAGCAGCAATCGTCTGTTATGGCGCCGAGGATTGAGAAATCCCACCATAACCCACACGAAGCGGCGGAATGAATTGAGCGCACACACACACCTGGCAAGCAGGCAGTCGGTTTTATCGACGTGCGAATTCCAGGAACGCACCGACGTGACGGTTTACGACTTTGCCGGTGGGGGAGAACAACACAAACACAAAGCCGCAAGTAACTCCTCCCAACCGAAACCGTAAAAGCCGGATCATATCCTACCGGGTCCCGGCACGGAAAAGAAGGCTTAACAAACTGAAGAGGGTTCTAGTGGCACCGAAAGAAGAAAAAAAAACGCGAGTTCGATTCCGAAAGTTTCTGCAAATGGCCGCGCGCTGTGAGAGACACACTTACCTGCAGAACGTACAGTACGGCGCCGAAAACTCTGATCCGCTTATCGAACCGCATGCCGAGATACTCGTAGCAACTGGTCACGTCCAGCTTGTAGTAGATGGGATAGAACACCTTCACCGCAATCGGCACCACCAGCACCATCGAAATCACTGCACCGGGAGGGAGAAAGCGTTCGTGAAAGGAACGGAACCCGTGCGGAGCCCGTGCTTACCGATGAGCGAGAACTGCGTGCCGTTGAAGAACATCTCCGACGGGTTGCCGAGCAGCTCGATGGCCGTGATGAAGCTGGTCGTGAGGCTCAGCGTCACCGGGAACAGACTCATGCCCGAGCCGAGCAGGAAGTCGTCGCTGGACGCACCCGCTTCCCCACCGGCGGAGCCCTTCTTCCCGAACCATCCGTAGAAGACGCCTGCACAAACGGGTGGTTAGTGGTCAGTACGGACGCTTTGGAGAGCTTGCTCCGGTCGTCACTTTCTACGTACCGATGCCGATGGAGATGACGAGCATGAACGCGACGGCCAGGTAATCGTACACGCTGAACGATGGTCTGGAGTCGCCGGAGTCGGAGTCGGTGTTGGTCTCCTCTGCGTCACGATCAACAGCGTCATCGGACTGCACCGTACCGAGCAGCGTGGCCGCTTCGACGACTTCCAGGAGCAGGAAACCCAACGCCAGCAGGCACCAACGTGCCGTATTTGAGATGGACATCTTCACTTTCGATTTCTTGGAGATTCGGACGTCCCTGAACGCTCTGCTCGTCGGCTTGGAACTTCCGGCCCGGTCAGCTCACGTCTTGGGTTATTCGCTGGAGTCACACAGACACGCACGCTGCACAAAGCGCTTCCGATTATGTTGCTTCGCTGCAGGCGTTGGATCGGGGCGTTTGGGCGATTCTTAAGTGCGGGCGAGTGATTTACATCTCCACACGAGCGTAATATGTCCCCGGCGAAGGTGTGACTGTAGGTTTGAAACGAAAGCGAACACGACACCGTGTTCGGATTAGAAGTCACGCACTGGCACGGGGCGGGTTGATTAGTCAACAGTTCGCGGACCAGCTACCTCAAAGAAAGGCACGCTTCCGGTGGGGCGATTCGCGCAGCGTCAGAACAGTGCGGAACTGTGCTATCACGATGCGTCCTTGGCTATCCGTTTGGTATAGCATTCGCTTCCACGGCACGCGAGTTCGCTCCAGACAAAAAGCACGCTTCACTGAGCACACACACACACACCAACACGCTCCAAAGCACCACTCGAAACGGGCAACACCGGACTGAACGAAATCGATCGCACCCGGCAACGTTTATACGGCCGTTATATTATCGAAAGATCTCCACCGTCGCAAGACTCAGGTCCGAGAGACCTGCCAGTGTGCGTGAAGCGCGTGGGTGTAATGCAGTTCCTGTCATCTGTCATTCCGCTCCCCGTCAAACAATGCTCGGTACAAACCCAGTAGGGAAACGCGAACGGCTCTCCCTTCGCGCCCGTTTGGTACGCCCGAAACGCGACGCATGACGTGCATCCATTTTTATCTTCCACCCCACTTGCGTACACCGGTCATACACCGGTAGTAGTGCAGATCGGTTGAGTTAGAAGAAGATCGATCCAGTTCAATCTTCAGAAATGCAGTGCGGTCTCATTCCGGTCTCCAACCGACGGGTGTGAGCGTGTGGTATGGGACCGGTACGGCAGCAAACGCCGATAAAGGCAGCCCCCGTCACAGTAGCTCGCTGCTCGCTGCTGGCGTTGATTGGCTTATCACAAGCGCAATCAGGAGAGCAGCCAGAATTGAAAAACAATCAAACGGCCGCAGCATATCGCAGCATAGGGCTCTCCGCTGTTACAGATAGCGTAAATAGGCATTGGGAGAGGTTGTTGCTCCAAACGTGACCGTCGTATATAGAGATACATACGTACAAGGTACGTCTGTGTTTGTTTAGCGATCAGGCAGGAGCTAATTTTGGTCCAGCTATCGTGGAGCAACCGTGTCAGCGAGACACAAACAACGCAGAACAACTGCGTGACTCACGCTCACAGCCCCATTTCTTTGCCGGAGATATACTTGCCTTCGCAAATGTGGTACACGAAAGGGCATACGCCTCACAAACCCCTCTCCCTCACACACACTGATAAGAAACAAGGAAAGACGACAAGGTGGACACAAATTGCTCGCAAGATGTTATCACTCCGGCTGGAAAGTGTCCACACCGGAAACATAATTGATAGACACACACGAGATGTTTCCCCGTGCGGCCGATAAGCTTTCGGGCCAATTAGCCAATTTGGACGTCCCACTGATTGGGATGACTGGACGAAATTTCCCGACTCCCCCGCCCGCAGGGTTGGGGACGTTGTTTTCAACACAACCACTTAATGGACTTAATGGACGCACGGCAAAAAAGCCAGCTCCCATGTCGAGCTCCCATGACCCAGACACATCGAAACCCGTTAATCGTTATATAATGGAGCTCGAGCAACCAGCAAACCTTCATTACCTTCAGCGAAACTGGCGCTTCCGGTGCGGCACCGCCCGGTACTTGAGAAACGTTCGGAACTGCAGCAGTACGATCCGTCCAAAGCTTCCCGTTCTGTATTGCATTCGCGTATTCTTCGGCAAACTGTTGGTACACACTGCTAGAACCGGGGCCTTGCGAAGCACCCCATGCACAACTGATTCCTGTCTGATTCCTTTGGCGAGGAAGAGGAGACGACAACAATCGAAACCACACGCGACCACGGACCGTACCGCACCGCAGTCAATTGGAAACTCAATAAATGGCAACCGAACCGACCGGCATTTATTAGAAAATGTCACCCCCCCACCCGGGAGTGGGGTGAAGGAAGCTTCCGATCCGTATCGGGATGCAGACACACACACATGGACATCTCGTGTGTGCGTCAACACCCGCTGATGATGGTGATGATCATGATCACAGTGCTATGGGCAATTTTTGGAGACGGCGAGGCGCTCGAAAGCGGCGAAAAAACAAGCTGACCTTTTTCGACCCCTCCTCCACCGACGCCTCCTCCTCCTCCCAACTCGCCATCCCCCCCCGTTCGAAAGGGACTGGGTCAGTGGGACGGCACCCAGTGCCAGCGCTTCTTTATTAGCACCCAAGCGGTGGTGCACGGTTGCAGGTGAAAAATTTTCCGCACTCACCAGCGCCACGACCACGTGTCGGCCGAGCGTGTGCGCCCGGGTGGGCCCTTAAGCGCCCATCGCCGCTCCGTCAGCGGGTCTCACCCGGTATCGGGCGGATGGGCCGAGCTAGAGGAGGATGGAACTAGTTCAAACTTCAAATCGGCGGACATAACCAGCTGCAATCGGCCACCGTCTGCTGCTGCAGCAAACCTACGCGATTACCAGTTTCCCACTCGGGGTGGGGGAAAAGCGCTGTTGCAGTCGCGCTTGGGCCAACTTGGACGACACCGCCGCGCCACCCAACCCCCGGGTCACCCGTCGAGCACTTGAGGGTGAGTCAGCGAGATACTGTACCAAGAGCGGCGTACACGGCGAAAGATTCTTGAAGAATGCACAACCCCGTACCGAAACTATATCGTAATTAGTTTGTCTTTCGTTGACGTACCACCGCAACGGCACACACGTCGCCTTTGACGACGGCTGGCGCGGGAGAAAAGTAAAAACTGTTGTCACCACCGCAAAAGGAATTCTTTTGACCTAATTAACTCCCACCGCGACCGCAGCCGTTCGTGTGTGTGCGTGTGTGTTGCGCTGTCATCGCCTTATACGGTACGGACAAACAAAGGATGCTGGATCCTCCGGCACAAGAAGTCCCGTAACATCCCACCAACATCAAACGATGCTGGCCCCGCGGTCGCAGCCAAGTTAATGGGATCGACATTAATTAATTGTCATAATCCACCACGCGTACGCAGTTTTATTACGCACCAAACGAGGAGCAGCTGGGAAGAAAAACAGCCCATCCTTAATAGGATTACGCGACCGGCGGTCTAGCACTTACCGACGGAGGTTCTTGGTTCCAACAGCGTCTTCCTGAGAGATACCCACCACCGCCTGCGGTTCCGCATGCCGGGATATTGTGACGACTTGCCGAATTTCTCTACCGGGGCGTGCACAAAACGAGCCAATTTTGATACGCGACACTTCTGAGCCGCTTCCAATCGAATCGTCGCCTACCTGGATCGTGGTGCGTGGTTTGACAGGTTGTGCAGTGACGGCTCTCCAACGCCGTTGGAATTACTTCGCACCGATATCAATCGTGCAACGCGCAGTCTCGTCCGAAATTAACTGTCGTTATCTCCGTGTTGACGAATATTTTAATTTCCTGCCCGTGCACAGCCTGTGCCAGAGTTAGCCCGAGGCAGCCCGTCTCACAAGTACGTAAGGTAGTTCACATATTGGAACAGATTTTTATGACACCGCCTACTGTGTGGAGCCTCGAGTATTTCGCCTCGAGTGGAGGGGGAGACCATCTTCAAGTGACGTTCCTCGACGCGCTTCTCAAGTGTCACCCAGGTGGACGTAAAGCCGCATTGCAAACAATGCATGTAAAATCTCAAAACCCCTCTCGCCAACACACCAGAAAAGACGAACGTTTATTGCACTAATTAAAATCCATCGAGTGAAGTGTTTGGAAACGGCTCATCATACTTAGTCTCCGAGTGCTTCGTCTGGAGGACGAGGTGTGTGAGGTGCAGTTGGTGCCAATGTACGTACCGCCCGGAACGCTCGTCAATCATTTTGACCCCAGGTTGAAGCCCTGGCGTATCGCCTCAGGCGCGACGCCCGGAAAGCCCGGCCCCGCGAAGTCGATAAATCTCCACACTCTCCCGGAACTTCCCGAACAATGACACTCGCTGGCAGATACTCAAACTTTTGGCCGTAAATTTCCATCAGCATTCCGCCGTGTGCTGATTCCCGCAGGAAGAGATTGTGTAAAGCGTGCCGCTGGTGTGCCAATAGCTAATGGAAACGAATGGCAGATATTTTGCGTTGCGGTACACAACACTCACGGACGCCCGTGGCCAGAGGTGGCCTTTGTGATTTCGTTAGCACTTCATCAAACGGAATGGGATGCCGGAAGTTTTCCGGCTGCCGGGTACCAGGCACCCCCACAACAGATGTAAACATGCGCACAGCACAACAGTCGATCACTGGCACACACTTGGTTGTTTTTGAAACGGCAACAAATTTTCCTAAATTAAAAAGACCTTCTGCTGGTGCAGTTCTAATGAAACGGACGTAAACAATCCCCGACCCGACCGGTTCGAAGGGCTTCGCACCTGACACGCGCGGGTTTTACCTCAACGAAACTGGCGCTTCCGGTGAGGCGTTTCACGAAAATCGATCACAATCTTCGAAAAGCCCCGTCTGCCGCTGGTTGGGACGCGTTGCATTCGCCGCTGGTGGACGGTCGGGAGCTGGCCACAAGATGGACGTCGCTTCTTCACACTTTTGTCACACCGACCGTAGTATCCAGCAAGCACTGTCTTCCTCAACTCAGCTTTACTTGTAGCAAGAACTGGAACGCGCACAACGCACGGGCGATGCGCTCCGTTTGCGAACCGTCGCTAGAATCGAACCTAGAACACTCTTCTCCACCGTAGATATAGCGCTTCGGGTATACACCTGGAGCGCACACCGGTGGACAACATTCGCACTGCAGCTCGACAATCCGCAAACTACTGTTCTGCAGCAACCCGGACCGAGTGGGAATGTGTCTCACGCAGGCACGGTACGATTCGCGCGCTCGCTCACGCGCCCGGCACAGACCGGCCCGATTAACGTCTTAACCCAAGGACCGGCAAAAGCTGCAAGCACACCTTTCCGAAACCGCACCAAACCGACTCGAACCGTTAACGGGGCGCGGGTCGCGGGCTTTTACCAATGGCACGGCACGGCAACACGGGAACGATGCGGTTAGCGGAAGATTGAACCAGTTCAAACTGAAGACGCACGACCTCTGCCGCTGCTGCCGCTGCGTGAGAGTTAACGGCCCGCGGCGCGATCGCGCGCATTACTCACGTGCGGCTCTCGGCTCTCGTGCTGCTCCGCGTGCTATGCTGCGCCCCACGCAGACGCTCCGTGCGATGCGAAGAAGGAAGTACATGAAGGATGGAAAGCTTTAATGATTGATCAGCCGCGTGATGTTTTACGCGGGCAAGGAACTGCGCATGGAACTGAACTGTTTTTTTCAACGAAGAAAGCCATAAAACTAGCCCAAACATGGTTGGTTGCCAATTGAAGCTGTCTAACTTGCGCTTTAGCAGCTTGCGAATAAAGCTTCATTCGGTTTGCTCCACTTGAACTGCTTCAATGAACTTAATTGATAGTTTTAGACCAAAGAAACATCTTCAATTTGATCAATTTCTTGTTCATTGTTTTGACTGTTCCGGAAAATTTGCTGAAGGTTTCTTTCGGGATAGTTTTCAATCATGAAACGAACCGTTTCAATTCTTCTTATTTATATATCTCTTTCAAGATATAAGATCTTGGTATCATACGGAATAAACAGAAGAAAGGAAATAATGTTTTAAATCGCTTGGAATTCACAATCATTGCCGTTGGCCTTCACTTTTCATCCATTCGTTGGATGCGTCGCCCCCAATCTTGAAATCTTCCCACCCATTCTTGAAGTGGCTATTATGTGTAGTTCAAAGACTGACCTCAAACAAGTTGCTACAATTCTCTCGTTGTAAGTATTCAATCTGAAACGTTAAACAGAGTATAGAGGCCGTACGTAAGAAATGGCATTCCATGAACTGATCGCAAGATAAGCTGAAACATGTAACTCTGGGAGTTATTCAAGAATGGATGAAAAATGCTGTATCTCCTAAAGTCCATTGGCATCCATTTACAGGTAGCTTAACTAAACTTGCTTTTTAACCTCTTCAGTATGTTGCTCAAGTTTAGCGATCAGAACTCAAATATAAACCACCACTTCAAATTATTATCTTATGAGCCAACGTGCTCTTCAAACTGTTGCTGGAAGAACTAGCGATATTCCTCGTATCCAACAAGCGGTCAACTCTCTTTGTTCCTTTTTAAAATAGTCTTTAAACGTAATACACTTTTCGAACTACCGAATACGTGTATTAAATAATTCTAAATAAGATTATTGCTTTTGAAAAACAAAATCTCTACCTTAGATACTTGTTAGCGTCTGTACGATAAGTTACTCGTTCAGCTCGGAGATATTGAACATACAAAAATGAGAGCTTCTTTCCAATTTATAGCTAGAGCTTGAATGTACCCTAATATTTCTGCTACCAAGTAATCAAAAACATTCTCCCAGAATGCAGAACCTGATCAAAAGCAACGTTAAGCAAGCGAACCCCAACAACGTTCCTCCGAAGGTGAAGATCTATCGTTTAGGGCACCATTATGAGCGATATCGTGTTCAGAAACGGCAAATAGATAGGGATAGATCGCATCTGCAAAATCAGTGCATCAAACCTCATGCACACACACATATGCATGCGCATAATTACCGAAAAGTGGCAGCTAATGGGGCGTGCAGCTTGTGCAGCCCTTAATCAGCGCACGTGCTCGCGCCGCTAAAGTAGTTAACAGTTCTGATTAGTGTGACATTGAATACGCGTGGCGTCCAGGAGCCAGCCAACCACTGAGTCACTGAAATACACACGCACACACACATACACACAAAACGATCTCTAATTGCAAACACCGGCCACCGGCCAGTGACAAAACGCGGACCACCGCAACTCCAACGACGGGATCGCGGGACACAAATTAGCGCGGGAGGAGAGAGAGAAAGAGAGAGAGTCAGTGTCCCTCGGTTCATTGTTAGCACCACATTTCGCTTTCTTTCGCGCACGCTAAATCATCGGTAGTTGTGGGGCTGTTTTCTTCCCCGAACCTCTAGCGCCAGCGTAATTGATTTGATAGTGGCCATTTTCCGCCCCGAAACGCGGCCGCGCTGCGCTAATTAATTTGCAATTTGACACCTACACGGGCAAATTATCGAATGGCGGTGCTGTCTGAAGAGACGCCCGGGGCGAGGGGGAAGGTTGCCAAAAATGGGTCCAATTGCTTCTAAGCCCACCCACGCGCACCCGCGCGCACCCGATTAGTGATGATTGGTTTAATCTGTTGCACGCACAGGCACCGCAGCTGTTTGTGAGCGAACCGATGATGATGATGATGGTGACGCTAGTAGCGGTTCTTCACGGAGAAGTGTTGTCGACCGCTGCGCGATCCGTGACCATGACAGTACGACAACGGTGCCGTCGCGCGACAACATGTTTTTCGGATTCTCCTTTCGCGCACGCGTTTCGATTCATAAATTCGTGCCCGCCCAGCACGAACCGATGCGAACCTGATTTGTGCGGTCGGCGGTACATTCTCAACCCGGCATTACCCACCGGTTGTTGACGGGCGGTGAGTGTCTTCGCAGCCTCCGGAAGCTCCGGAAGCTGCTCTTTCTCGGGGGGGGGGGGCCACAAGGGCAAACGCGTTCATTGGCCACCGGCACCGTTGGCAGCTATTTTCGTGCCGGTTTTGTCACCTCGGTTTCGGTGGAACTGTTTTTTTGGCGGCACGTTTTACTGCCCGCGAAGCGGGGCAAGCAAACATGCGCCGTGCCGTTTATACGGACGGGTTCAGTTGATTGAGTCTGTTTGACGAACGCATTAACGCTCGGCTGATAATGATTGTAACGCTGCAATAGACAAGAAAGAAGCGTCTGTGAAGGTGTTCTTTCTCTTTGGCGTCACTCCTGTCGCACCATGCTGTTCATTGAGCAAATCGTGCGAAGCGTACGAACGGACGATCTGTTTGATGTCCACCGGATATGCCTCGCCCGATGTTCAATTGTTCATTGAGCAAATCGTGCGAAGCGTACGAACGGACGATCTGTTTGATGTCCACCGGATATGCCTCGCCCGATGTTCAAATGTTACCCAATGTTTACCTCACGGCGATAACGCTAGATGAACGTGTTACGTGTTACATGCGAGCATGGCAATACCAACACGATGATCTCGTCGACTTTAAGCCGTTTTCTCCAAAATTCAGTTTAAGTCTGTTTCCGGAAACTCGTTTCCAAATCGATTCCATTTAGTGATCGAGTGAAAGTGATCGGGACATTCAGGTTTTTACTTATTACTTGCGATACCGATCTTCCAGGGGTAAGAAATTCAATTCCCCAAAGTTTTAACAAGTAATTCAAGTTTTGAAGAAAACTCTTTAATGTAATATGTTATCATCAGTTCAATCAATGTTTGAGATTTCAGAAAGAATACATTCTAAATAGTTTAAAGTAAAATTAAAACGTAAAGATCTAGTGAGTTCGGTTTTCCAACAAGTAGTGTATAAAACTCTGTGTTTTGAAGAATCGAAGCTTTCTGGTTGATTTCGTCTGAAAATTCTTCAGATGATCATTTTCCGGTATATTCTTCTGTTTGCATTTAACATTCTAGCTTCATAGCTCCTAGGTGATTAAATAGGATAATGTATTTCCCTATCATTCACGATAAGTTCACGATGAACATATCTGACGAAGCCGAGAATAGTGTGGGAAATGTGTTTAATTCAACTCATTTAATTAAAATCAAGTTCGAATGCTTGGGAAATTGCATATTCACGTTCATTTTCATTCGATCACTTGGAGAGATAAAGCGTATGGAGTTCCAAGTAGATACATTTTGTTCGTTACAAAATGTCTTTCTCTAGAGAAGACTTCATAGAGCCCTATGTAACTGCACAGGCTTGCACAGCACAGATGTGAGACCAAATCTCGAGAAGATTCAGTACTAGAAAAATCTCTAAATGTTTGTGGAGACTTATATCTTGCGCGCGATGTCATATCCGTCATATTAGTGAATTAAAGAATGTTGAGACATTGGACAAATATTTTGAAAGAAATACGCAAATTTATTTGATGACGCAAAACGAATAGCTTTAACTGGTTTGGGAGGTTTCAATGCGTCCACCAATGAATGCATAAAGTCAAGTCTGCTTGAAATCCAAGCACTCGATGCTTAATTATAAATTTAACATAGTAGCCAGGATTGTTAGGAAAAGTAGTAATAATCATATCTAAACCTTTTGCTAAACGATTATCTAACAAAGCGGATGTATAAAACTAACAACATGGTAGGATACTTAGGGTACTCTGCTACTATACTAACTATCCTCCTAATCCTCCGCTGAACTAATTAGTTCCAACGATTACATGTTGTTTATGGCTGTGTCCCTGATTCCAACGTAGAATCAGCTTAATTTACACAATCCACTTCAATCCGACCAACGCAAGCAACTTTCGCGTGTGAAAGCTCGCAGCACTATAGCACGGCAAACCCTAATGCCAATGCTTTCCGGCTTTTTCCACCGGATGATTTGATGAATATTATCTATCACAACATACAATTACCACCTCTTCACCCGCCAGCAATGCACCAGTTGCACCACGACCAGTTTACCTCTGCTCCATAGAACGGCAGTAGACGTTACTGCCATTGGGAGCAACAGCGGTGACGGTTGCACTAGCGACAACATGCCCGCGCCTGACGCAACGTTTTCACCGTTTGCCCATAATAACGCCCGGACCAGAATGCATCGTATATGCATCGCCGTTGCCATTTCGTGTACGACTTCCAGCACGTGCACAAACACGCCTTGCCCCTGTCATCGTCTCGCGCAGTGCTCAACGCTGAGATGAAGAAACCGTCGGCTGACCTTCGGATCAAACCCAGCAGCTCACAGAAAAAAAAACACACACACACACATCGATTCCAGTGTGCCGTTTGGTCGATTGCAAAGGACACGGCCGCTCGGGATGGGACTGCCGCATGTTCTGCGGACGGGCCTGTGTTACCTTTCGCCACCAAAAAGCGTTCGAAAGGCTGTTATTGTGCTAATGTTGACTTACGACTTCCACGCACACTAGTGTCTTCGCTGACTGACCTGTGCCGGTTATCCAGAAATATACAAATCATTTACTGATTACCCTTCCAACAACGAGCGGCGTCACCCGACCGGAACACGGTGCAGGTTAACGGAATACTTAACCCTCCACGAGCTGTCCGACGACGGTGCCTGGTGGCATGAGCATGTTCGAATCACTCCCCGTCATCGTCACGAACCCGTAGTTCCGCATTGCGAAACGGTAACGGCGCCCTCTCCTCTCCAGGACGTTGGGAACTGGGATTCTTTCTAGATTCTTCTCTCCAAACAAAAAAAGCACACTCACACACACAAGGGATGCTTCACACCGTGCCCCGGGCCCAATCATCGTGATGGCCCGAGGACCCGGTGTGCGTGTTTCGGGGCCCGGTCCGGCAGCCCCAAACCCTTTTGTGTCTGGACATGCGTCCCACGAGGAAATGCAATCAAGGACGGCAAAAAACATGGTTCCCATTTTACACCGCGCTCGAAACAACGTTCGAAGGCAACCACCACTGCAGCGAACGATCCAGGTTCTAAATTTCCAAAAACACGCAACACGGCCCGGTATGTGCGGGGCCGAAAGATAAACAACCGCGCCTATGTAATGCCATACAATTAAATCACGCTTCAATGGGAAAACGCTACCAAAAAAGCTTAAATCAAGAAGAACCAGAACAACCACAACCTTCAAGCGCCGTCCAGAGAGCACGCGCGAAATTACTTTCTTCGCGTACACTAATTTGTACGCCCAGCTGAAACCAACAATTACTGGCCATTAGGTATTGGATCCGTGCGCGAGCTGCGTTTAAAAATAATCTCTTAATAGAGAAAAACGGCAAACCTCCACCAAGCGTTCCGTAGCGAAGCAGGCTGTGTGTTTTAAGTGCGCCATGTTGGTTCCGGACCGGGTCGGCCATTTTTCCCTTTTCACAGGATTACACCAAACGCCAAAGGTGGGTTGGTTTTCCACCAATTAAACATTCAGAATTGGGTTCAGCCCCCCCTTTCTCCGGGGTTCGCAGCACGGACCATTTCATTCGCCGTCCTTGCTGTTTCCTTGCGACGAACACACCACGTGGCTCGATCTAGTAGCCGGAGACGGAGTCGGAAGAATGAAACCAATTTCAAACGTCAGCAGCTGCTGGACGGCAAGGCTTGCTTTGGTCGGTGGTGTGCGCACCTGTCATCGGACGACCGCTTCAGTTGATCGATTCAGTTTTCGAAGCCCTCCCATTAGAATTCATGACCCGTTCCGTGACCTTTTTTGCGGATGTCAGTGAATATCTTTGTGGCTGCGAGGGGGCGTCTCGCGCAGTGCTCAACGCTGAGATGAAGAAACCGTCGGCTGACCTTCGGATCAAACCCAGCAGCTCACAGAAAAAAACACACACACACATCGATTCCAGTGTGCCGTTTGGTCGATTGCAAAGGACACGGTCGCTCGGGATGGGACTGCCGCATGTTCTGCGGACGGACCTGTGTTACCTTTCGCCACCGAAAAGCGTCCGAAAGGCTGTTATTGTGCTAATGTTGACTTACGACTTCCACGCACACTAGTGTCTTCGCTGACTGACCTTTGCCGGTTATCCAGAAATATACAAATCATTTACTGATTACCCTTCCAACAACGAGCGGCGTCACCCGACCGGAACACGGTGCAGGTTAACGGAATACTTAACCCTCCACGAGCTGTCCGACGACGGTGCCTGGTGGCATGAGCATGTTCGAATCACTCCCCGTCATCGTCACGAACCCGTAGTTCCGCATTGCGAAACGGTAACGGCGCCCTCTCCTCTCCAGGACGTTGGGAACTGGGATTCTTTCTAGATTCTTCTCTCCAAACAAAAAAAGCACACTCACACACACAAGGGATGCTTCACACCGTGCCCCGGGCCCAATCATCGTGATGGCCCGAGGACCCGGTGTGCGTGTTTCGGGGCCCGGTCCGGCAGCCCCAAACCCTTTTGTGTCTGGACATGCGGTGCTGCCGGTGTTCGAAAGCTGCTGCCCTCCCCGGGTAACCACGGACTTGACGGATCTGTTTGCACAGGACACCAGCGCGTCACAGGTCCGAGGCACATACACGGCCCGGTATGTGCGGGGCCGAAAGATAAACAACCGCGCCTATGTAATGCCATACAATTAAATCACGCTTCAATGGGGAAACGCTACCAAAAAAGCTTAAATCAAGAACAACCACAGCCTTCAAGCGCCGTCCGCAGAGAGCACGCGCGAAATTACTTTCTTCGCGTACACTAATTTGTACGCCCAGCTGAAACCAACAATTACTGGCCATTAGGTTGTTTTATTCTGTATTCATTTCTTCCGCGCTCCGGAAAAACATACTTTCGGTTTTAGCCACTTTTTATTTAGATTTTTTTTCTATCAGGAATGGTTTTCTTTCTTTTCGCCAGCCGTGGCTTAGTGTGATTGTTTCTTTTTCGTGCTATTGTGTTGGCATTGTGTGAAGGTTATTGTTTGCTTTTGTTTGTAGAAGAAACTGTTGAATCAATATTTTGTATAACTTTAGTGTGCGTGGTTGGAGTGATATTTTTTTCTTGTGATTTACAACCAGCCATATGCCAAGGCTTCCTACTCTCGGTAACCATGAAAACATATCAGCTAGATTTAATTATGCGACCATGTTTGCTTACAGTATATTAGTATTATTAACGTCCACATCATCTTCGTGGTAGATTAAGAGCCTTAAAGATAGACAAAATGATGATCCAAAAACGTATTATTAAGAACATCAAAGCTCACTTTCAATTGAATGTAAATCACTACCCGCCAACCTTTGAAAACCCCTGGGTAACGTTTCATCCAGTGAACTCGGTTACATTCAATTCAGCTTCATCTCAATGATTATCACATAATCATGTCGCTCTCCCCCTAACGTGTGTGAAAACACTCTACACGACCTTGGCACGGGCGGTGTCACAGTTATGCTACACACCAAAAAAATAGCTGCTGCCCTCCCCGGGTAACCACGGACTTGACGGATCTGTTTGCACAGGACACCAGCGCGTCACAGGTCCGAGGCACACCGCATGCTTCCGAAGGGATGATTATGTTTGCCGATGTTTCTCTTGCGACCAGCTTCTCACCACCACCAGCAACAGCAGCAGCAGCATCAACGGTAGGACAAAAGTTTCCCCCTCGAGTGATCCAATTATCGGGTTTCCGGAAGTCGTTCGGCGCTCTCCTTCGCAAACCGGCAATCATACAGTTCAGTGCGTTTTCGTAGGAGGACAAGGGAGAAAGGGGGAGGGGAGGATAACCTAAACCTCCCCGCGGGATAGGGCGGTTCAATGGGGATGATGCTGGCGGATGATTTGACCCCGTGAAGCAATCGGTGGGGATGGTACCAGCGGTGATTGGGTTTCCATCATTCCGTTTCTTCTTACTGCGATGCCGTTCGAGGAAGACAAAGCACTCCCCCAGGATGAGGCGGGCGAGGGAAACAGAAGAAAACAAACACAGTTAACGAATCGATTATTATTTTCGAAACGGATTATTACAACGGAAGATAAGATTTTTCTCCGTACGGTCCACTGCATCCAGCGCGCTGCTGGAACCACTCCGCAATAGGTCAAGTCATTGCGTTTGGGGAGTGCTCAGTGGAGTGCTTTTATTTATAAGAGAGCAAACTTAAACAGTCACGCAGTTGAAAGGCGGCAAGTGTGTTTTTCACACTTATATCATTGCTATTAGTACAAATGGAAACTGTGTTGAAATGGCCTGCCAATACCAAACCAAATTGAATAATCCGAACCAATTAAGGCACCTGGATAACACCGTTGCTCATGGCAGACTTTGTATCAATAATTTATACCAACTTGTGTTAATGTTACATTGAATAGCATTACCCAGATGGCACAAGGTTGCGTATTCAAATTAGCACTAGAGTGATATTTTTTTCTTGTGATTTACAACCAGCCATATGCCAAGGCTTCCTACTCTCGGTAACCATGAAAACATATCAGCTAGATTTAATTACGCGACCATGTTTGCTTACAGTATATTAGTATTATTAACGTCCACATCATCTTCGTGGTAGATTAAGAGCCTTAAAGATAGACAAAATGATGATCCAAAAACGTATTATTAGGAACATCAAAGCTCACTTTCAATTGAATGTAAATCACTACCTGCCAACCTTTGAAAACCCCTGGGTAACGTTTCATCCAGTGAACTCGGTTACATTCAATTCAGCTTCATCTCAATGATTATCACATAATCATGTCGCTCTCCCCCTAACGTGTGTGAAAACACTCTACACAGAAAAAAACACACACACACATCGATTCCAGTGTGCCGTTTGGTCGATTGCAAAGGACACGGCCGCTCGGGATGGGACTGCCGCATGTTCTGCGGACGGGCCTGTGTTACCTTTCGCCACCAAAAAGCGTTCGAAAGGCTGTTATTGTGCTAATGTTGACTTACGACTTCCACGCACACTAGTGTCTTCGCTGACTGACCTGTGCCGGTTATCCAGAAATATACAAATCATTTACTGATTACCCTTCCAACAACGAGCGGCGTCACCCGACCGGAACACGGTGCAGGTTAACGGAATACTTAACCCTCCACGAGCTGTCCGACGACGGTGCCTGGTGGCATGAGCATGTTCGAATCACTCCCCGTCATCGTCACGAACCCGTAGTTCCGCATTGCGAACCGGTAACGGCGCCCTCTCCTCTCCAGGACGTTGGGAACTGGGATTCTTTCTAGATTCTTCTCTCCAAACAAAAAAAGCACACTCACACACACAAGGGATGCTTCACACCGTGCCCCGGGCCCAATCATCGTGATGGCCCGAGGACCCGGTGTGCGTGTTTCGGGGACCCGGTCCGGCAGCCCCAAACCCTTTTGTGTCTGGACATGCGGTGCTGCCGGTGTTCGACAGCTGCTGCCCTCCCCGGGTAACCACGGACTTGACGGATCTGTTTGCACAGGACACCAGCGCGTCACAGGTCCGAGGCACATTTTTTTTTCTATCAGGAATGGTTTTCTTTCTTTTCGCCAGCCGTGGCTTAGTGTGATTGTTTCTTTTTCGTGCTATTGTGTTGGCATTGTGTGAAGGTTATTGTTTGCTTTTGTTTGTAGAAGAAACTGTTGAATCAATATTTTGTATAACTTTAGTGTGCGTGGTTGTGTGCAGCTGTCTTGTAACTTTTTTTTTCGCGATTTTGCACACAAAAACTATACAAAACACATCAGGAAGGATTCAGTTTCTTTCGTTGGAACCAGCTAAAATAAAACCAACAAACAAATACACCCGCTTTTACATTTAGCTGCACCCAGACAAGCGCTGAGCGGAAGAATAGTTTAGTTTTTTTTTATTTTCAAGTTCTCTTGATCAGGTTGTTTCTATACTCTCATTCGATGATCCCATCTGCATCACTTCCTCCTTTCGTGGGAGTGTGCGAAGGAATTTGGTGCGAGGGCGGATTAAACGAATCTGCACGTTTGCTGTCCCCATAAATGTCACACCTCATTGTTTCCTACCCATTCAAAAACAAAAAGCAATACTTCGATGCGATTCTCCCGCACCCGCGGTGGGGCGGGTGAAGGCAATCCCTCATGCGGCGCCGCCCTTTCTCACCACCTACCATCTTTTACAACTATTTGTGGTTGTTTTATTGTACGTTCTCACACTTGTCGACACTCTCCCGCACGTGCGGCTCGGCTCGACCGAGCTGCAAATAATGTCGGTTTATAAAAGAAAAACTTCAGGCCGTCCAGTACTCGATAAGTAGTGCTAAAGCACGTTTCCACGGAAGTATAGTTATCTAAAAAGCAAATTACCATTCGATGCCTCGAAAACCCGCTCTCTGTGCGAAGCCTCACCGACACGATAATCCCTCCCATCTCAGCGTTGCGTTCATAAGTTACAAAGTGTTGCATATGTACACAAAATTTCGAGTAGCACTGTTCACTGCTTTCACATATTCACACACGGCCTACCGTGGTCGTAGGGACGTATTATTAAGAACATCAAAGCTCACTTTCAATTGAATGTAAATCACTACCCGCCAACCTTTGAAAACCCCTGGGTAACGTTTCATCCAGTGAACTCGGTTACATTCAATTCAGCTTCATCTCAATGATTATCACATAATCATGTCGCTCTCCCCCTAACGTGTGTGAAAACACTCTACACGACCTTGGCACGGGCGGTGTCACAGTTATGCTACACACCAAAAAAAGAACACTCTTCTCGCTCCACGACCCAGGATATCCGGCACCACCATTCCACGCACCGCAGGACGACGCTCGGGCGACCAACCGTACGAACGCAATAATACATGGTACCTGTGCGGATAAATGAGGCGCAAAAGTGAGCGGCAGTGAAGCGAAACCGGAAATCTTTACAAAAAGAGTACACCGTCCTAGCCCCGTGCACGCTCGGTTGCAGTCGTAAAGAAACACCGGAAAAACGGGGTTGATTTTTTTTTTCGTGCCACACTACTACATCGTTCGCTTCTTTCGGTCCTTTGTGCGCGTCACCTCCTTTCCTTTCGCAATGCTGCTTTCTCCGCCGCAACCTTGAAAGTAACCGTAATGCTGCGCCGCGCACCGAGCGATAGCTAAAGTTCTTGATTTTTCCCTAGTTTTTATCTCGCGTACACCTTACCCACATCTTTCTCTTGGTTGCTACCAGCTCGCAACATACAGTTTTCACGCTCCGCGTTTTTGTTTTGTGCTTTGTTGTTGTTTTATTCTGTATTCATTTCTTCCGCGCTCCGGAAAAACATACTTTCGGTTTTAGCCACTTTTTATTTAGATTTTTTTTTCTATCAGGAATGGTTTTCTTTCTTTTCGCCAGCCGTGGCTTAGTGTGATTGTTTCTTTTTCGAACTGTGTTGAAATGGCCTGCCAATACCAAACCAAATTGAATAATCCGAACCAATTAAGGCACCTGGATAACACCGTTGCTCATGGCAGACTTTGTATCAATAATTTATACCAACTTGTGTTAATGTTACATTGAATAGCATTACCCAGATGGCACAAGGTTGCGTATTCAAATTAGCACTAGAGTGATATTTTTTTCTTGTGATTTACAACCAGCCATATGCCAAGGCTTCCTACTCTCGGTAACCATGAAAACATATCAGCTAGATTTAATTACGCGACCATGTTTGCTTACAGTATATTAGTATTATTAACGTCCACATCATCTTCGTGGTAGATTAAGAGCCTTAAAGATAGACAAAATGATGATCCAAAAACGTATTATTAGGAACATCAAAGCTCACTTTCAATTGAATGTAAATCACTACCTGCCAACCTTTGAAAACCCCTGGGTAACGTTTCATCCAGTGAACTCGGTTACATTCAATTCAGCTTCATCTCAATGATTATCACATAATCATGTCGCTCTCCCCCTAACGTGTGTGAAAACACTCTACACGACCTTGGCACGGGCGGTGTCACAGTTATGCTACACACCAAAAAAAGAACACTCTTCTCGCTCCACGACCCAGGATATCCGGCACCACCATTCCACGCACCGCAGGACGACGCTCGGGCGACCAACCGTACGAACGCAATAATACATGGTACCTGTGCGGATAAATGAGGCGCAAAAGTGAGCGGCAGTGAAGCGAAACCGGAAATCTTTACAAAAAGAGTACACCGTCCTAGCCCCGTGCACGCTCGGTTGCAGTCGTAAAGAAACACCGGAAAAACGGGGTTGATTTTTTTTTTCGTGCCACACTACTACATCGTTCGCTTCTTTCGGTCCTTTGTGCGCGTCACCTCCTTTCCTTTCGCAATGCTGCTTTCTCCGCCGCAACCTTGAAAGTAACCGTAATGCTGCGCCGCGCACCGAGCGATAGCTAAAGTTCTTGATTTTTCCCTAGTTTTTATCTCGCGTACACCTTATAAAAAGCAAATTACCATTCGATGCCTCGAAAACCCGCTCTCTGTGCGAAGCCTCACCGACACGATAATCCCTCCCATCTCAGCGTTGCGTTCATAAGTTACAAAGTGTTGCATATGTACACAAAATTTCGAGTAGCACTGTTCACTGCTTTCACATATTCACACACGGCCTACCGTGGTCGTAGGGCACCGATCGATATGGGTGGATTTTTGTTCTTGCGCGTCGGCTGCACGGACATCGGGGCTACCAGCACCTTCGACGTGGACGGTGACGTTCCATTCCCATCAGTAGCTTCCTCTCCGACCTCCTGTAGGGTTTAGCAGTAAAACGAGAGTGAATCATTAATCGTGGTGGTGCGAAACGTTGTGAAGAGAATTTTCGTTCAACTCAATCACGGTAGTGGGCGAGATGAAAATGAGCAAAAATCCACTTCCCCACAAGTGCGCGAAACGTGCTCGAAAGGCAGCTAGCAGTGCAAACAAAAGTATTACATTTAAATTCGTACAGCTTGCCAGCTTCATCTGGGCCAACTGGGAGGCGGGCGTCAGCGATTGCGTGCTGCCGTACGGCGATGGCATCAGCGTGGAAACGGTGCGCTTCAGTTTCGAGGGCGTTTTGTTGAACGAAAACACACGACCGACCTGCAACGGGGGAAGGGAACATGAAACGGGGTGAATAAAATCATCCTATTGTCGGGCAATTCATCAACCGGTGTTACCTTCATGCGCGTCTTGGACGCAATTTTGAACGCTTTCGACAGCGTGCCGACGTTAATGTCGCTCACGTCGATGTCCACCTCGTCCGCGGTGCTGTTGATCAGAAAGTGGCCCGCATCCGTCCGGCACGCGTTCTCCGCCATCTGCTTCGACAGGCTCTTCAGGTAGAGCAGCTTGTCCTGCTCCTCGTCCGCGATGTTGAACGAGTACTGGCGGTCCTTCGCGTTCAGCGCCAGCTCGCGACAGTTCAGCATGAAGGCGCGCGGACTGTCGACGATGTTCACCACCAGCTGGACCGTGCTGAGCGGCATCAGCTTCACGTGCTTGTACGGTTTGGTGGTCGCGCACGAGGACCGCGTCAGGTTCAGGCTGTTCGTGTTCGGTGACTTCACGTTGTTGAACACCCGCGAACGCTTCTTGCACACCTCGAGCGTGTCGTTGAACAGAAACAGCACCAGCGGATCGCCGCGCCCACTGAGATTGTCGGAGAGCTCGGTCACCTCGCAGCGCGACACGAAGTTTCGGTGCGACGACACGAGATGGGGCTGGAGGTTGCAGTTAGAGAGAGAGAAAGAGAGAGAGAGGGATAAGGAGAAAAATTAGCATCCAAGGTGGAACGAGCCGGTTGAATAACCGGCTCGTCCACATTCTTACTTACCGGACAGTTATCGATGTCGTTGAAGATATCAAACATGGCCAACTGCCCCTCAGTTTTGCGTTTGTCCTCGTTGATGTACGTCATCACCTCCTTGATCGCTTTCAACGCCTCGTCGAGCTTTTTGCTGTCGGGGTTTGTTTTCGCGGTGTGTTTCAGAATATCTGAATTGGGGGGAAACATACATCGTTATTTCAGGAAAAAGTTATGTTCGAGGTCTGAGTTGCTCCTCATCGCTTCAACTCAGATTCAACTCAGAAAGGAAGGATGATCGAAACGGTCAGCAAAAACTAAGTTAGCTTACAGAAATGTATCATTGACCCTATTTGGTTAAGTGTGTAATATGCCTTTGCCTATAGACGATCCACAATCCACCGCACTGAGTCAGCGCTCACCAGCAAGCCGAAACTCACCATTTAGCAGCAAACTGATGCTGGGCAACCGCTGGACCGGGCGTATCATCAGATCCTGCAGCGACTGCCGCCCGCACTCCGGCTTGGCCTGGTTGATCTTGAGGAATGCATGAAACCGCGGGTTGCTCGCGTCACACTGCACCAGCGTTTCCTTCATCTGCTCGAAGAAGTTCACGTACGGCGGATACGCCTTCAGCAGGTCAATCAAGCTTACTACACACTTCGTTAAAATGATGAGATTCACGAGCTTTTTCACAATTCGTCGAATACACCTTGACTCCCCAACGGCCCTCCTCTATATCTCTCCCTCACTAAGGTGGGGAAAATAAAAATCAATTTATAAAAGCGGACATACAACGCCAATAAATTCTGTGTCATGGATTGGTGGTTCGTACGCGCTTTTCAGAATTTTTACACGAAAAAAAACGATATTAAATAACGCTTAATTGAAAGCCGATAACCGACAGGAGAGTGAAGCACACTCTCATATTCATCATGCCCCTCGTACTGGTGGATGGAAATTTTATCAACGGCAAATAGGGAAGGTAACGACAGCAAAAAAAGGTTGAAAATGACAGGAAAAACGTGCAAAAGCTGTGCCGGTGCGTTCAAGTGGGAGCCACCATTCAGCGATGGGAATTAAACATTATCCGAATGAATGAATAAATGATCGATGGCTGTCATCATCGTGCGGGCCTTCGTTGCAATATCTCACGTACACGTGCCAAATTTTCGCAACTAAAAGCAACGCAACAGAGAGAAAAAGAGAGCAAGAGGGAAACGAATAGGGTCCGCGAAATCGGAACGTGAAAACTCCCGCGCCGGAGTGTGCGAGTCGAGCTAAGGAAAAATTCGATTTTACTTGATGGCGGCTCGCGGGGAACCATTTAAAGGCGCATAAAAATGCAATGAGCATAAATTAAAAATCAAAAACCCCCGCGAGCGCAATGAAAAGGCGCGGAGGTGTTAAAATAAACCAACAAGGTGTCGACGAAACGGTTGCCACCGGGCACATGACATATTCTTTTTATGTGTGTGATTTTTTTCTATAACAAAAAAAACACGATTGAACGTCCAAATTGATGGATGTGGGAGTTCGAAAGGGGCGAATGAAAAAAAAGATGTGTGTGTTTTTGTTCTTCGCTTCCGGTTTCGCCTGGACGACATGTTCATCCACGACCTACGCGGACCAGAGAAAAAGGAACACAGTATGAGCATTAAATCGAATGTGACTGTTGTTTTTTTGAAGTGTCGGAAAATCAGTGTGAGCTACGAAAGAGGAAGTGGACAAAGCCATGTTAGTACTGAAACAAGCACGGAAAAGCTGTTAATCACAAATTGTTACGATACACAAAAATACGACCCCGCATAAAATATGCGCGAATAAGGCAACCGCTGGACCGGGCGTATCATCAGATCCTGCAGCGACTGCCGCCCGCACTCCGGCTTGGCCTGGTTGATCTTGAGGAATGCATGAAACCGCGGGTTGCTCGCGTCACACTGCACCAGCGTTTCCTTCATCTGCTCGAAGAAGTTCACGTACGGCGGATACGCCTTCAGCAGGTCGTCCCGGTGGTCCAGCACGATCTGCCCGATCAGCACGTCCTCCGCCCAGCAGCCGTGTATCGCCTTCAGCCGGCCCAGCATGCGCTTGTGCACGTCGTGTATCGGCAGGAAGTTGCCGAATATCGAGCGCAGTTCCGACTTGTTCAGCAGCGGGTTCTCGGTTTCCACCATCATCTCGAGCGGTTCTTTGAAGAGCTGGGTTGGGGTGATACACCGTGGTCGGAATGGTTAGCATCGGGTGTCCGCAACGTGCAAACGCACACACACTCACCTGCACTATCGTGTCCAGTATGCCGACGTAGTTCGATTCCGTGTGGAAAAAGTCCATAAAGTGGTTGTGCCGCATCGACTGCGTCTTCGCCGGCTGCTGCTGCTGCTCGCCGCCCGCTTTCGTCGCCGAGTCGGGCATCAGGCTCTTCTTGCTGCACTCATGCTTGTCCGGGCTGGCCGTGCAGTCGAGGAAGCTGCCCGACACCGACAGCAGCCCGGCATCGGACACGGACGAGCGCCGCTTGCCCACACCGACCGGGGTGCCGCTGCCGTCAGCCGGCGTGCGCTGCGACAGCCGCTTCCGCTTGCGCTTGTTGAAGCTTACCGGCAGCGAATCGCGCCGGTCCACCACCGGGGTGTGCGCTATGCTTTCCAGGTACTGCGTGAGGGGGTGAGGAGAGACAAAAAAAAATGTCCGCCAACAGTAAGGTAACCGCACTTCGTACAAAAATAACGATCAACGCCCTGCGTCACCATGGTGACGGACCGTCAGTGCTACTTACGTCTGCGAACAGATATTCGGTTTCGTTCGCGTAGCCTGCCTGGATCGTGTACCAGAACCAGTCCGCCTTGACGATGTGTGTGTTTTTGTTCTTCGCTTCCGGTTTCGCCTGGACGACATGTTCATCCACGACCTACGCGGACCAGAGAAAAAGGTAATCAAGCTTACTACACACTTCGTTAAAATGATGAGATTCACGAGCTTTTTCACAATTCGTCGAATACACCTTGACTCCCCGACGGCTCTCTATGTATCCCCCTGAATAAGGTGGGAATAATAAAAATCAATTTATAAAAGCGGACATACAACGCCAATAAATTCTGTGTCATGGATTGGTGGTTCGTACGCGCTTTTCAGAATTTTTACACCACCGTCACACAAAATCGGGCCGAAAATTTATGCCCCACCTCTCGCGGCGTTAGCAACAAGTGAGGGAATGCATTTGCATCCATGCCCATCAGCGCGAACGCGATGAAAATAACCAAACTACAATCCAAACGCGACAAAACAATCACGAATGATGCTTGGCTTGACCACCTCGCCGCCGTTTGTGTTTCGCGCAAGAATAAATGCCCATCAATTTTTACTTTCGAATGCTTTCTCTCTCTCCCCACTCACCAACAATCGTGCTTTTTTTGTCTGCATCGAAAATAATCCTCTCTATCGTACGGTGGTGCCTATGTGTGTGTGTAAAAAGGAAGTCGCTGGCAGTGAAATTTAATTTTTGGCAGCCTCCACAAAAGGCGGTGTCCTACGAACAAAACAAAAAAAAAAACACACCACACAGCACAATTAAACGGCGCGCGTTAATGCGAGTGGAAATAATGCATTTTTGGGTAAAATTTAATCTGTCCTAAAAATGGCCTAGGCCTCGCGCCTTGTACAATATACACAGCTTCCCTTTTTCTGTTGGTTGGCCTGTGTTTCGTTTATGCCCAAACCTTATGCATAAACCTTGGGGGGACGGTGTGTGTATGTGTGTGCGTGTGATAGGAAATGGGGTGCATTTTTCCCCCTATTCTCCTGCTAGAGCTAGCACAAAAGGGTTTAAATCCGAGGATGCCCTGCTGCTGCTCCGAGCGGGCGTTAAAGCGGAATCTTCCGGAACGCACAAATCACAAATTTGCGAGCGCGCGCTCCCGTGTGTGTGTGTCCTTCTTTTCACACTTCCGCGGCGGCTCCCATGTTGTGTAAAAGCGCGCATTCTTTGCCTTTGTTTTGTTGCGGCGCCCCATTGGTTTTATTTATTTTTGTCGTTTGGATTTTCGCTTTGCTATTTTCACCAGCGGCTTTGTTGTTTTGTGATGCATTGCTTAATACAAAAAAAAATCCTACTTTCTCCCACGCTTTCCCGGTTCCGGGAGTTTTAAAATTGTACAAACATAAAATTCGTTTGTTTCACTCCATCCTGCCGGTTGCACGTGACGTGGCTGGCTGATTGCAGCAGAGTACGCACAAACGCAGCCGAACTGGAGAGCTGTCGAGATTGATGATGGAAGCGCGTGCGGCGGACAATAATGTTTATAGATTGAAAAAATGTGCATTGAAAGCAATCAGATATAAAACACCACCCTGCCCCCCATCACCTAATGAGAAATCAGGAAGGGAAGGTAAATCGGGAGCCACTCGTCCGAGAGGCGTTAAAGTGAAAACAAACGTGCAAAATATAAATGCAATGATGAATAACGATCAACGGGGTCCTGTGCGGCAGACACACACATAGGAATGCATTTTCGTGTTTTTTTTTGTTGTTCGAGTTCTGAGTGAGGTTGAACGTTTGAGGGGTTGTGAAATTATTTCGAAACGAATCTATAACAAACTGTAGAGAGGAGAGAAAAAACGTAAATGAAATGAAAACATATCCCACACCCGTTTGTGTTTCGCGCAAGAATAAATGCCCATCAATTTTTACTTTCGAATGCTTTCTCTCTCTCCCCACTCACCAACAATCGAGCTTTTTTTTTGTCTGCATCGAAAATAATCCTCTCTATCGTACGGTGGTGCCTGTGTGTGTAAAAAGGAAGTCGCTGGCAGTGAAATTTAATTTTTGGCAGCCTCCACAAAAGGCGGTGCTCTACGAACAAAACAAAAAAAAAACACACCACACAGCACAATTAAACGGCGCGCGTTAATGCGAGTGGAAATAATGCATTTTTTGGTTAAATTTAATCTGCCCTAAAAATGGCCTAGGCCTCGCGCCTTGTACAATACACACAGCTTCCCTTTTTCTGTTGGTTGGCCTGTGTTTCGTTTATGCCCAAACCTTATGCATAAACCTTGGGGGGACGGTGTGTGTATGTGTGTGCGTGTGATAGGAAATGGGGTGCATTTTTCCCCCTATTCTCCTGCTAGAGCTAGCACAAAAGGGTTTAAATCCGAGGATGCCCTGCTGCTGCTCCGAGCGGGCGTTAAAGCGGAATCTTCCGGAACGCACAAATCACAAATTTCCGAGCGCGCGCTCCCGTGTGTGTGTGTCCTTCTTTTTCACACTTCCGCGGCGGCTCCCATGTTGTGTAAAAGCGCGCATTCTTTGCCTTTGTTTTGTTGCGGCGTCCCATTGGTTTTATTTATTTTTGTCGTTTGGATTTTCACTTCGCTATTTTCACCAGCGGCTTTGTTGTTTTGTGTTGCATTGCTTAATACAAAAAAAATCCTACTTTCTCCCACGCTTTCCCGGTTCCGGGAGTTTTAAAATTGTACAAACATAAAATTCGTTTGTTTCACCAATCAAGCTTACTACACACTTCGTTAAAATGATGAGATTCACGAGCTTTTTCACAATTCGTCGAATACACCTTGACTCCCCGACGGCTCTCTATGTATCCCCCTGAATAAGGTGGGAATAATAAAAATCAATTTATAAAAGCGGACATACAACGCCAATAAATTCTGTGTCATGGATTGGTGGTTCGTACGCGCTTTTCAGAATTTTTACACCACCGTCACACAAAATCGGGCCGAAAATTTATGCCCCACCTCTCGCGGCGTTAGCAACAAGTGAGGGAATGCATTTGCATCCATGCCCATCAGCGCGAACGCGATGAAAATAACCAAACTACAATCCAAACGCGACAAAACAATCACGAATGATGCTTGGCTTGACCACCTCGCCGCCGTTTGTGTTTCGCGCAAGAATAAATGCCCATCAATTTTTACTTTCGAATGCTTTCTCTCTCTCCCCACTCACCAACAATCGTGCTTTTTTTGTCTGCATCGAAAATAATCCTCTCTATCGTACGGTGGTGCCTATGTGTGTGTGTAAAAAGGAAGTCGCTGGCAGTGAAATTTAATTTTTGGCAGCCTCCACAAAAGGCGGTGTCCTACGAACAAAACAAAAAAAAAAACACACCACACAGCACAATTAAACGGCGCGCGTTAATGCGAGTGGAAATAATGCATTTTTGGGTAAAATTTAATCTGTCCTAAAAATGGCCTAGGCCTCGCGCCTTGTACAATATACACAGCTTCCCTTTTTCTGTTGGTTGGCCTGTGTTTCGTTTATGCCCAAACCTTATGCATAAACCTTGGGGGGACGGTGTGTGTATGTGTGTGCGTGTGATAGGAAATGGGGTGCATTTTTCCCCCTATTCTCCTGCTAGAGCTAGCACAAAAGGGTTTAAATCCGAGGATGCCCTGCTGCTGCTCCGAGCGGGCGTTAAAGCGGAATCTTCCGGAACGCACAAATCACAAATTTGCGAGCGCGCGCTCCCGTGTGTGTGTGTCCTTCTTTTCACACTTCCGCGGCGGCTCCCATGTTGTGTAAAAGCGCGCATTCTTTGCCTTTGTTTTGTTGCGGCGCCCCATTGGTTTTATTTATTTTTGTCGTTTGGATTTTCGCTTTGCTATTTTCACCAGCGGCTTTGTTGTTTTGTGATGCATTGCTTAATACAAAAAAAAATCCTACTTTCTCCCACGCTTTCCCGGTTCCGGGAGTTTTAAAATTGTACAAACATAAAATTCGTTTGTTTCACTCCATCCTGCCGGTTGCACGTGACGTGGCTGGCTGATTGCAGCAGAGTACGCACAAACGCAGCCGAACTGGAGAGCTGTCGAGATTGATGATGGAAGCGCGTGCGGCGGACAATAATGTTTATAGATTGAAAAAATGTGCATTGAAAGCAATCAGATATAAAACACCACCCTGCCCCCCATCACCTAATGAGAAATCAGGAAGGGAAGGTAAATCGGGAGCCACTCGTCCGAGAGGCGTTAAAGTGAAAACAAACGTGCAAAATATAAATGCAATGATGAATAACGATCAACGGGGTCCTGTGCGGCAGACACACACATAGGAATGCATTTTCGTGTTTTTTTTTGTTGTTCGAGTTCTGAGTGAGGTTGAACGTTTGAGGGGTTGTGAAATTATTTCGAAACGAATCTATAACAAACTGTAGAGAGGAGAGAAAAAACGTAAATGAAATGAAAACATATCCCACACCTAATCAGAACCTAAATCGCGTTTATCCAACTACACCGAGAGCTTGGCTTGGTACAGTAAACTAAATCGACATTTGGAGCCTCCTTCATCGTTAGAGACTCCTTCATCTACTCCGGAAGAGATGCGCATGGGGAGGATGGACTAGGGAGGAAGAAAATAGTTGAGAGCA
>KZ071971.1:104558-119726 GCA_002091845.1 Anopheles cracens | reverse complement strand
GCGAGACTTTCAGCTGATAACTAAGTCGGTACTTGATGTTGCGTGTAATAGTCATAGAATACAATTTTAAACCGGGTTTTGGCTATGAACTTCTTCTAGATATCAGAAAAACCAGAGCCAATAAAAACAATTAGCAAGCAGCGTCAACTTTGATCGGCGATCTTAGCGCCATCTCTTGACGGGTGGTGTAACTACAAAAGTATGTTTACGGTTTTTGGAGACATGTTTGACATTCCAATCATTTTGACTCTTCTCGAGAAGGATATTAATGTGCCATAAAGCAAATAATTCAAATAGCTACTACAGTTTTTTTTGTTTAGTGAGCAGTTTGAAAAAAAAACCTCTCCGTTTCTATTGCACAGTGACTTAATTAGAAATAATAAAAAACAGACATACCAACGATTGGCCAATGTATCGAATGATTATGCATTGTGAATTGCATATTCAGCGGCCTTTTCAACAATGTTCATCCTGCATTCATTTCATCATTCAGTAGCATACAGGAAACCCGCCGTACTTCCCTTTCTGCCGAATGATTGACAGCCGTGGTGATTGTTGATTTGCATGATTAATGCTAAGCATTCCTTTTGTTCATGCACCTGTCGGGTATTTCTGTGAATTGTCACGACGAGCAAAAATGGCCAATAAATTACGAAAATTTGGCCGCATCGTATACATTACTCTCACATTACACGCTGCACGCTTCCAAATGTCAGTTCGACACCGTTTCAACCGCATTTCAGGCCACGTAAACGAGACCATCCCAAACCATCCCAAAAATCCTACGATTCCACGAAAGCGAACCCACACGCCTCTGCTCTGTGGGCACCGGGAACCGGTTCCGCATCGAGCCATCGTGTATCGTGTAAACCTTTCGGCATCGGGTGGTGGTCAGCGTAGGCCGGAGAACAGGTTTTCCGCACCGGCGTTCGCTATGCACCGATTAGCCTACCGTAATTATGCGGCAACCGCCGGCGAGACTGCCGCGAGCCACCTTCAGGAAATGTTACTGTCGCGAGACCTTCACCACGCACACATACACGCATGCCCTTATGGGACAGAGACGACTCTCGCAGTTGGACTTCACAGACCGGCGAGAATTTCATTTCAATTCCACTCGGCAGCACAAGACAAGGCAGCAGTAGATCGCGATCGCAACAGCAACTGGCATCCATCACGATTACATCAACCGCTGACGCCAACAGGGCTGAACAGAGCGGTCTTCCGTTGCAGTCAATTATTGACCGGCGGCTACCGTGTGCCGGTGTGCCGATTGCTGACGGCACCGTGCGACGCGACGGGAAATCCGTAAAGAAAAGCGGTAAACCCCCGGGCCCGGGAAACCTTTAGCGTGACCCCGTGATCGTGCAGACCCGTCTAATGGGTTGTGGAATTAGGCTACACTGTGCTGGCGGAGGGATGAGTAATGCCGCAAGAAAGAAGAGTAAATGTTTACTCGCAATCACAGGAATACGACAATCGAGCTATGAAATACGAATTTCGTTCTCTCTTTTTCCTCTTCCCAAGGTAAACGGCCTTGCCCACTGTTTGATGATCAATAAACAAATGTTGGTGTGTTTGATTGGGTACATCAAACGACCGCTACCGAGGTGTATCATGCGAAAATGCTATCGAGTTTCACTCTTTACATGGGACCGAACGGTGCAACTTCTTCATCTGGCTAGGTCCGCTCACCGTTTGACCGGTCAGGAATGCTTGGAGATAGCAGAAATTGAGTGAAATTTGTTTAACGAACTTCCTAAAGCAGTTTCGGCACTCAAATGGGCAGAAACACTTCGGTGTCTCCTTCTAACTAATGTTGTGTGGATCTAATCTTAGATTTGAGTGAGAAATGAATAAATATATAGGGTAAGTCAACATCTAAACGAAACATGATCAGGGTAAAGATCTGTGTGTTGTCTTCTGTGTAGAGATACTTGGTGTATTGATATCTTAAGTCGAAATACGTACGAACATGAAACAGATTTAAACAGAAACAGATCCAATCAAAGGAATTCATTTTTTCGTAATACTTTAAACGAGCGCAACATCATCTGTTCATGGAATTGAAACGGTCAACATTACATAGGGTATCCCATACGCTCCAACAAACGCTTCGTTATGTTTATTTCGTGTACACTCCCCCTACACATCTGCTAAGTGGTGAATCAAAGCGCTATTGCATACAAATGAGTCACCGGTTCACCGAACCGGGCACCACCGGCTTTCTAGTCAACGAAACCTTGCCTTTCCGAGTCCACAAAGTCCACTTAGCGGATCTCCGGCCCGGTATGTGTGTTTACCAATAACATTACGAACGCTAGCAACGCGTGTAATGTACCTAACGCACACGCACAAGCTCTTCTGTACGCAAACATCTCACTGGCACCCGACTTCACTGACGTCCGACCATCGGGGATGCATCGTTTTGTACTGGGGCGCATCGAGAAGGATTTCCCCAATAAAAGTGAGAACCGAGAAGCAGCGTCAGATTGCGATCGGCGCTTACATTATTGGCGCAACAATTGATACCAGCGGCGTGCGGTCTGAATCATACGCAATCATCGCAAAGCGGTTACGCAAATGCGTCCCATTTGAAAGTGGACGATGATAACCGGCGTGCCCGAAGCTGCACGCTCTGGACGCGCTGGCGTACCCGACGGGATTTGGCTTATGAATATTCATCAGCCGCCCGGATGACGTTGCTGGAAGACGTTATACATTTTATATCGTGCGATCAGAGCGTGAGAGGAGCGACGTTTGCGCCTCCCCGTTCCCAATGCATCCGAAAACGCTTCGGTGTGAAGCTGTTGCGTTGGGATACTATTCTTAACGCTTGGAATCAAGATATCATCCGGCTGGAACACGAGGGAGGCTCATTACAAACAACCATTCTACGCCTTTTGTACCGATGGCACGAATCAAACGGGTTGCATAACCAGTCAAGCTGTGCTATAGCACTTGATCTTCCCAAATACCTCAACGATACAAGACAAATGGATTTTATAATCGCGCAACTTAGCGTTGATGATTAAGTTTCGCTGTCAATGAGTTCCAAGACGACTCCTCAAACCAGCTTGTGGCGCAGCAGCAGCAGCAGCAGTAGGCAGAATGTTCTCTTTCTCATCAGGTCGACCTTACCGGCCGGACCAACCGCAATGCAACTCTCATCGATTACCATGTGACGTAGTACTCGATACCGCACTCGATTGCCAGGAACTAGGAACTGGTTGCCCGGCGAAGCTTCCCCGTTCTGGCCGTGTATCTCACACACTGCACGAAGGTTTCAAAGTCACCCTAAACAAAACTCGTTTTCCAGTTTCATCAGCCAGCCCGCGTGCCTACAGCTCGGCGATAATAGCACGTATAGTGGCTGGGATAGTGGCCACACAGAACAACATATGCGAGGCGGCTTGCTTTTCTGGCACCAGGCCAGGCTAGCGACTGTTAACCTCGTTTGCGTTCGGCTGTGCAACTTTTACTTTTCCGCCCACAGCATCACGCGGTGATGGGTTGCCTGGCAAGTGACATGTCCGGGATTCGCGTATTCGCTCTCGCCACGAATGGATTTTTTTTTTTGTTGGCAAATGTCAAACGGTGGGTCTCGGGTATGGGCTTAAAATTTTGACTCCTCCGCCCCAATGACGCATTTTCACATTGTTGTAAAGTATACCGACGCCTTTTGAAGAGGTTGTTTTCTGTGGGTAATGTTGTGTGCACACATTTTTCAAGTGTGGATTTCAATTCCAGACACCAATTTGAAGCGTTCACCGGATGTTGAACGTTTATTTATAACAGTTCTAAAGCCACGACAAAAACACATTTGTGTTAGTTTGATCTACATGTTTCATGTGTATAAAATGATGTTTGAAGAATAGGAATCCTACAATAATTGAATCTCGCAAAGGACAACCAAAAAACTAAACCGAAAATAAATTTTGAATGCTGTTCAGTGTGACGTCCAATGTCAGAACATAATTGAAAAGAATTAAGCAGTAAGGAAGTGAATGAAACGACGTTAAGATGCTAAAGACCCTAGAGCAACACTCTTCAACTCACGCGGCACAAGCAAAATGCGAATAAGAGGTAGCTGCCTTGCTCAAATTGTTTGAATGAAACACCTAACTGTTTGTTCTTTTGGGTTGTGTTCCTAAAGATCTAAAAAAATGTTACAAAAAGACTCTTTGTGACAAAACTCCTGAACCAACATTCAAATAGAACTTGAACGTTTCAATAACTCGAGTAGTTTTCAAGGAATTTTCAGAAGCCTTAAACTCTTCTAATGATCAATTCTTGTGGTTGTGTTCCAATGATGCTGGGTGTGCTAACTAATAGTTAACTAAAACGAGTTTGCATCCCACAACACGAAATGGCTTGGGTTTGGAAATGGCTTGGCACACGAAAGTGTCATAATGTTGACAGTGCAAAACGTTATGAAATGCAGATAGTGTTAGATTGTGCAACGCCACCTTAACACCTCAGCACTAAAGCAACTGTTAGTACATCTCTTATAGCCCATCTGGATGTCCTCTAAGAGGCACTAATCTTCAAAAATGGTCTGTACTCGTTGTGAAATAAAAACAAAAATGAGGAAAAAGCAATAACATTGCATTTACAGCACATGCTTGCCTAATCCAGAAGAGACAACCTCATGAATAAATGGAAAATGTAGGTCCAATTTTTGTACTAAAACTTGTACCAAAAGCCAAACTTTGTTGAAGATTCAGTACCATTTATTTTATCTATTTTATTATACGAACCACACGATGTCTTTTGTGCCTGAGTTTTTCAAATATGGATCTCTTTCATTTGTTTTTGTTTTTATTTTTTATTTTTCAACCTTCTTGAAGTTCTTTCTACAGTTTAAGTCTAGTTTTCAGATTTTATTCAATAGATTTGCATTACCTTGTGCTAATACTGTTAAAGAAAATGCTGACGAATGCTGTACTACAGCTTAGTTCACATTTCCCATCCATCCAACTTCCACCAGAGAAACTTCTTCAACTCACGCGGCACAAGCAAAATGCGAATAAGAGGTAGCTGCCTTGCTCAAATTGTTTGAATGAAACACCTAACTGTTTGTTCTTTTGGGTTGTGTTCCTAAAGATCTAAAAAAATGTTACAAAAAGACTCTTTGTGACAAAACTCCTGAACCAACATTCAAATAGAACTTGAACGTTTCAATAACTCGAGTAGTTTTCAAGGAAATTTCAGAAGCCTTAAACTCTTCTAATGATCAATTCTTGTGGTTGTGTTCCAATGATGCTGGGTGTGCTAACTAATAGTTAACTAAAACGAGTTTGCATCCCACAACACGAAATGGCTTGGGTTTGGAAATGGCTTGGCACACGAAAGTGTCATAATGTTGACAGTGCAAAACGTTATGAAATGCAGATAGTGTTAGATTGTGCAACGCCACCTTAACACCTCAGCACTAAAGCAACTGTTAGTACATCTCTTATAGCCCATCTGGATGTCCTCTAAGAGGCACTAATCTTCAAAAATGGTCTGTACTCGTTGTGAAATAAAAACAAAAATGAGGAAAAAGCAATAACATTGCATTTACAGCACATGCTTGCCTAATCCAGAAGAGACAACCTCATGAATAAATGGAAAATGTAGGTCCAATTTTTGTACTAAAACTTGTACCAAAAGCCATACTTTGTTGAAGATTCAGTACCATTTATTTTATCTATTTTATTATACGAACCACACGATGTCTTTTGTGCCTGAGTTTTTCAAATATGGATCTCTTTCATTTGTTTTTGTTTTTATTTTTTATTTTTCAACCTTATTGAAGTTCTTTCTACAGTTTAAGTCTAGTTTTCAGATTTTATTCAATAGATTTGCATTACCTTGTGCTAATACTGTTAAAGAAAATGCTGACGAATGCTGTACTACAGCTTAGTTCACATTTCCCATCCATCCAACTTCCACCAGAGAAACTGAACACTCAATTCCTGGTAGTATTACACGATCAACAAGAATGCGAAAATGGGGAATGCAGCACAACCACACAGCCGCCGCCATCTGAACGGTCGCCATCGTGCAGCAGCGAGGGTTGAAAAATTCTGCAAACGCGTTCACCGAAAAGTTCGCAACACAAAACACAAACAAAAGAAAAACATCAAACCCGAAGAGGGGGGTGGGGTGGGGGGGGGGGTGATAGAAACACGAACAAAAACACACGCACACAGAGCTCATGCTCATTCTCTTTTCCTGACTTACCCATCTCCCGTCGCCACCGTCACCGGCGGCACTGCTGCACCGGGCGGTTCCTTCACGATCGCCGGACGATCGCCGGCATCATTCGGCACTGCCATTTCCACCATTTGCGGCGCGAGTATGTTTTCCCGTTGTTCGTTTGGCCCCTCTGTCGAGGCACCCTCTGTTCTGCAGCACGAAAGGGGGTGTGTGAAACCTCCCCCCACGGTACGGTGAATCCTATTTTTACGAGATCGCAGCAATCGCCCGCAAATTCACGTAATCACGAGCCGGCCTACTTGGAGCGCTCGGAGCAGGTTTTCGTTCCGGGCGATTTTCTGCAACACTATCCGGCGGGACCCAGGGGAGGGATTCACTTAAGTGTGCTACACGGTATTGCTTTGAGCGTAAAATCTTTCACGTCTTCACGCCAACTTTTCTCCACCGTTCCGCCACAGAGAGTATTATAGAGGCAGAGAACGCAAACAAGAAAAAACCGCACACAACTACACTCACGCACTCGCGAACGCACTTCCCGGGCACGCTTGCACCGGCAGCAACAATTCACCGTGACCTTCAATCCGCCAAGGGTTTCTAAGATAAATCTTGCGCCCTCTCTGCTTTGGGCGCTCGTTCGCCTCTTTTATTCCACCGCCCACTTTGTCCGGGGGCCAGGTGCTCCCTTCCGGGCCACTTTGTTTACGGCACGGTTCTGTGTTGGTGAACCGCCGACAACTCGCCTTTCTGTGGAGTAGTTTAGATTTATGTTTTTGCGTTGTTGGTGTGCGTGTGTTCACTTCCGGGACAGGTGATCTGGCTGGCTGACAGAAGGCTGGCTCACGTTCGGAGCCACGCACGCACGAACGCACTACACATGTGCACGGACGCCTACAGGCACGGTCGACGACGCGCTCGTACGCAGCAATATCTTGACTTCGCGCGGGGGGGGGGGGGGGGGGGGGGGGGGGGGTGATAGAAACACGAACAAAAACACACGCACACAGAGCTCATGCTCATTCTCTTTTCCTGACTTACCCATCTCCCGTCGCCACCGTCACCGGCGGCACTGCTGCACCGGGCGGTTCCTTCACGATCGCCGGACGATCGCCGGCATCATTCGGCACTGCCATTTCCACCATTTGCGGCGCGAGTATGTTTTCCCGTTGTTCGTTTGGCCCCTCTGTCGAGGCACCCTCTGTTCTGCAGCACGAAAGGGGGTGTGTGAAACCTAAAAATGTTACAAAAAGACTCTTTGTGACAAAACTCCTGAACCAACATTCAAATAGAACTTGAACGTTTCAATAACTCGAGTAGTTTTCAAGGAAATTTCAGAAGCCTTAAACTCTTCTAATGATCAATTCTTGTGGTTGTGTTCCAATGATGCTGGGTGTGCTAACTAATAGTTAACTAAAACGAGTTTGCATCCCACAACACGAAATGGCTTGGGTTTGGAAATGGCTTGGCACACGAAAGTGTCATAATGTTGACAGTGCAAAACGTTATGAAATGCAGATAGTGTTAGATTGTGCAACGCCACCTTAACACCTCAGCACTAAAGCAACTGTTAGTACATCTCTTATAGCCCATCTGGATGTCCTCTAAGAGGCACTAATCTTCAAAAATGGTCTGTACTCGTTGTGAAATAAAAACAAAAATGAGGAAAAAGCAATAACATTGCATTTACAGCACATGCTTGCCTAATCCAGAAGAGACAACCTCATGAATAAATGGAAAATGTAGGTCCAATTTTTGTACTAAAACTTGTACCAAAAGCCATACTTTGTTGAAGATTCAGTACCATTTATTTTATCTATTTTATTATACGAACCACACGATGTCTTTTGTGCCTGAGTTTTTCAAATATGGATCTCTTTCATTTGTTTTTGTTTTTATTTTTTATTTTTCAACCTTCTTGAAGTTCTTTCTACAGTTTAAGTCTAGTTTTCAGATTTTATTCAATAGATTTGCATTACCTTGTGCTAATACTGTTAAAGAAAATGCTGACGAATGCTGTACTACAGCTTAGTTCACATTTCCCATCCATCCAACTTCCACCAGAGAAACTGAACACTCAATTCCTGGTAGTATTACACGATCAACAAGAATGCGAAAATGGGGAATGCAGCACAACCACACAGCCGCCGCCATCTGAACGGTCGCCATCGTGCAGCAGCGAGGGTTGAAAAATTCTGCAAACGCGTTCACCGAAAAGTTCGCAACACAAAACACAAACAAAAGAAAAACATCAAACCCGAAGAGGGGGGTGGGGTGGGGGGGGGGGTGATAGAAACACGAACAAAAACACACGCAAAGTAATACTGATGGATGAGATAGGTCGTTTCGTACCCGTGCAGTTGCAGCAACCGTTCGATATGGGCGAGGGTGTCCTTGTCGGTGGCCGTTTCCGACTCGCGATTTTCCGTCGTCTTGAAGTTGGCCACCATCAGGTGGAGCGTGTCGCGAAGGTTGGTAAAGAACGAAGTCGGACGTCGTTTCTAAAGGGAAGTTCCGGAACGATGAGTACATGGAGTAACGAACACATCAGGAACCTTCTACTTACGTCCAAGTTGCTCTGGATGAGATCATACAGGATCGTCGTCAGTTCGGCCCAGATTGCATCAAGTACGCGCTCGAAGTAGATCTCGTTCAGTTCCCCGTTCAGCACACGCAAAGACTCCTCCATGTACATCATCAGGCGATCGAGTGAGTTCGAGTCCTGCTGGAGCAGCTCGGCACCCTCGACCAGGAACCGACGCATCGCTGGAGCCATGTTGCGCGTCCGCTATGTCGTTAAGACTGAGGTAGCACTCGGCCAGGTATTGATTCGACATACCGAATAGATTCTTATCCTTGATGCTGAACATGATCAGTGCGTTCGAAATGGCGCGCTGCGCGGGAGTGAAGGTTCTGCAAACATAGCAACAGATCAAGATCGTTAACTGCAAGGAACCACAACGACTCTACCCGTGAGACCTCCTCCACTTACATCACAAACTTCTCATCAAACAGCGGGGACAACGTTTTGTTCTGACACTGCGTCTTCGGTTTGGCCACACCGGAGAACATTTCGTGCTTGCTGAAGAGCTTGCCGGCGTTTTCTATGCTCACATTTATGCTCATCCTCGGATCGTGATGGTGCTTACTTTACTTTTCAAAAACCATGTTTCACGTTAATTGAATTGATGATACTTGCAGTGTTCCCTTTGCACTCGGCTGTCCTTTTCAGAGTTGCCAATGCTCTAAAACGAGCTTGCTCTTTTCCGTGCAGAACATGTTTGTTGAAGAATGTTTGACGAGCAGAAATGTGTGAATATAAAACAGACAATACCTGTGAGTGCATGTTGGACCAATTAGGACGAGAAAAGTTAAAAAAAAAAAAAACAATTGAATACAAGGAGTACAAATGAGATCGTGGCGTTATCAGATGTCAGACCACTAGTTTATGACATGTTTGAATAATCTGGTAAGACTGTCATTTTGAAGAACAGTCATTAAGCTTTCTTTACCACTAATATTTATTATCTTGAAATGTAATCAACATAGTTTCTGTACACAAAATAGTGTGTTTTTAATGGCAGTTAACACGCTTGGCAGCTAACGTGTTAAATGGCAGTTATGGAATCTACACTACACTTTTCACCGTACCCACTAGAAGTATTCTCCTATGAAGATCCGGCACAAACACACGAAGCACCGGGCAGGACGCCCAACTGACTGACGTCCCTCATGCACATATTGGACGTCCAAGTCCTATTGGACCATTTTCTGTTTCACCTTTTTAATTAAGTCTTTGGCCTTCTTATCACCCTGGCGGCAATCAAGCGCCCGCAGGCAGTCGTTATCTGGAAGGAAGGCAGAAACTTAGAACGTGAACGAGGTAACTTTCGGCTTCGAACTTTTTTCGGAATTCCGAGCTCGTTGGAAGCTTACCCATGCGTTGCGGTCGCGTGAGTACGAGTTGCTTCTGGTCGATTTTTCCTGGAGCCACGCACGCACGAACGCACTACACATGTGCACGGACGCCTACAGGCACGGTCGACGACGCGCTCGTACGCAGCAATATCTTGACTTCGCGCAGCCTTCCATGGCGGAAGCTCTCGAACGACTGTGCGCTGAGACGATGGATCGACTTCGCTCGATCGCGACCCGCTCACTTAGACGTTGGGGAGGGATTGCGTTGGCAAATGAATGCACACAGTATGGTGAGAGTGACAAGTTCTTGTCACAAATTTATTCAATCGTTTTTGAACATCAGTTTAGCTTGAGTAAGTGATCGTCACACCATCACATCTCATCGGCAGACATTTAATTGCAACAAAACTATTTAACGTAAGTTAAAACGAGTGATGTGTGTTTTTTTTCACATTTCCCATCCATCCAACTTCCACCAGAGAAACTGAACACTCAATTTCTGGTAGTATTACACGATCAACAAGAATGTGAAAATGGGGAATGCAACACAACCACACAGCCACCGCCATCTGAACGGTCGCCATCGTGCAGCAGCGAGGGTTGAAAAATTCTGCAAACGCGTTCACCGAAAAGTTCGCAACACAAAACACAAACAAAAGAAAAACATCAAACCCGAAGAGGGGGGTGGGGTGGGGGGGGGGGTGATAGAAACACGAACAAAAACACACGCACACAGAGCTCATGCTCATTCTCTTTTCCTGACTTACCCATCTCCCGTCGCCACCGTCACCGGCGGCACTGCTGCACCGGGCGGTTCCTTCACGATCGCCGGACGATCGCCGGCATCATTCGGCACTGCCATTTCCACCATTTGCGGCGCGAGTATGTTTTCCCGTTGTTCGTTTGGCCCCTCTGTCGAGGCACCCTCTGTTCTGCAGCACGAAAGGGGGTGTGTGAAACCTTCCCACACGGTACGGTGAATCCTATTTTTACGAGATCGCAGCAATCGCCGGCAAATTCACGTAATCACGAGCCGGCCTACTTGGAGCGCTCGGAGCAGGTTTTTGTTCCGGACGATTTTCTGCAACACTATCCGGCGGGACCCAGGGGAGGGATTCACTTAAGTGTGCTACACGGTATTGCTTTGAGCGTAAAATCTTTCACGTCTTCACGCCAACTTTTCTCCACCGTTCCGCCACAGAGAGTATTATAGAGGCAGAGAACGCAAACAAGAAAAAAAAACGCACACATCCACACTCACGCACTCGCGAACGCACTTCCCGGGCACGCTTGCACCGGCAGCAACAATTCACCGTGACCTTCAATCCGCCAAGGGTTTCTAAGATAAATCTTGCGCCCTCTCTGCTTTGGGCGCTCGTTCGCCTCTTTTATTCCACCGCCCACTTTGTCCGGGGGCCAGGTGCTCCCTTCCGGGCCACTTTGTTTACGGCACGGTTCTGTGTTGGTGAACCGCCGACAACTCGCCTTTCTGTGGAGTAGTTTTGATTTATGTTTTTGCGTTGTTGGTGTGCGTGTGTTCACTTCCGGGACAGGTGATCTGGCTGGCTGACAGAAGGCCGGCTCACGTTAGGAGCCACGCACGCACGAACGCACTACACATGTGCACGGACGCCTACAGGCACGGTCGACGACGCGCTCGTACGCAGCAATCGTCTTGAAGTTGGCCACCATCAGGTGGAGCGTGTCGCGAAGGTTGGTAAAGAACGAAGTCGGACGTCGTTTCTAAAGGGAAGTTCCGGAACGATGAGTACATGGAGTAACGAACACATCAGGAACCTTCTACTTACGTCCAAGTTGCTCTGGATGAGATCATACAGGATCGTCGTCAGTTCGGCCCAGATTGCATCAAGTACGCGCTCGAAGTAGATCTCGTTCAGTTCCCCGTTCAGCACACGCAAAGACTCCTCCATGTACATCATCAGGCGATCGAGTGAGTTCGAGTCCTGCTGGAGCAGCTCGGCACCCTCGACCAGGAACCGACGCATCGCTGGAGCCATGTTGCGCGCAAGCGTCTCCACCAGATGCAGAATTTTGTTCCTCTCTGTATCGATGGCGTTGTCCAGCACGGTCCGTAACGTCTCCTTGCAGCGATCCGCCTCGATGCTGCCCTGTACGTCACTCATCTTCTTCAGAATATCATCCATGCCGAGCTCCGTCGCGAACGGCTTCAGCCCCTGTCGGATGTAGTCGACGTTGTTGATCGTCAGGCACCACTTGGACGTAACTTCAAACTTTTTCTCGTACACATTCTCCGCCTTACTGAGGTTTTCCACCCGGTCCGACATTCGATTCGCGTAGTACACGTAGCATCGACAGATGTCCTGCAAGATGTCATTTGTGGATGACATATCAAACAAAAACGTATAATGCCAGATACCTCATATCAAGAGCATTCACAAACTTACATCCACAGTTTTCGCCATGAAACTACACGCTTCCTCCTCATCTGGCCAGGCCAGCTGCTGACAAAAGGAGTTGATATCATGGAGAATGGCCAACGTATCGACCGCCGACGACGAGTACTTCACCGATTCGACGGTTGGCTGTAGATTGTCCAACTCGATCGCCTTCTGGATGTACGTCAGTGCTTTGTATAGCGCAATATCTAACCAGTGCGTAACGCTCGTCGCGAACCAGCGATGATACTCGTCGTTCGCGAAGTTACTCTCGCCCGGGCTGAGAGCCGTACCATCCGTGTAGAACTGCTTCAGCAATGTATATAGTTTGAACAGTGTCGTGCCCATGTTGAGGTCTTCGTAACCGATAACACTTTCATCAAAGCAATGATCCTTCGATTGCGGTAGATTGATCTGCTTAAGCTTCCGGCATATGTCCTCTACCGTAGGTTTAATTAGCTTCGCCAGTTTCAACTCGTACGTAATGTACAGTTCCTTCGTGTATGAGAAATGCATAATTCTGAAACGAACGGGACAAATGTAAGTTAATATCACACCAGATACCTACGTCCACTAGAACTTACTCTTGAAATGTTTTGTCATAGTATTCGATTGATTTCTGAATGTCCAATCGCACCAGCTGAATGATCGTGATCAAGTTCTGCAGTCGATCTTCGTCCGTGCCACATTCCAAGAAGTGTCCCTCCCGGATGCCACTGAACCAGTCCTCCGCACGGGAACCAACAGTACTGGCGAGCGCCTCGCGAATAGTCCAGTCCGGTTTGCTATCGTTCGTACGTCGCATCCATCCGTACGTCTGCATCGGAAACAAATCCGTGCCCTCCGGAGGCTCAAGCAGTGCTATCTTCGAAATAATGTTCAGCACACCGTTCAGCGCCTTTAGCAATATCATGTCGTTGGTGTTCATCTTCCGGACGACCGAGAAGCAGGACGGTAGCAGCTTCTTTGTTGCATCCCAGAAGATTTTCAGCTCCTCCTCAGTTGTTCATCTTCCGGACGACCGAGAAGCAGGACGGTAGCAGCTTCTTTGTTGCATCCCAGAAGATTTTCAGCTCCTCCTCAGACACCGACAGTGTCTGGATCGGGCGGATCAGTTTCTCCAGCAGTGTATCGAACAGCACGAATGACAGCGGATGATCCTGGTGGATCGCCGTGAAGACGGACCACTGGATGAAGGCTTCCGTCGTCGAGGAGAGGCCGCTCTGGGCGGAGTGCTGTGCGAGAACTGCCTCGCCCTGAATCGTAAACTTTCCCGACCACCAATACGGCGCTACCTTGGACGATTCGAGCTCGTGCAGGAGTAGGATACGTAGCAGATGGTGATGTTCCTGAGCCGTCATCAGACTTTTCTTCTTCGAGTTGAAGTTCAGTCTTATGCAAATTTTGCCCTGGCTGCGCAGTTTGTTCTTCTTGTTCAGATTGTACCACATCAGCATTCCGGAGGTGAGTATTGACTGGAGTGAAAGGAGTAAAGTGGTTGGAACGTGATTGGGAAGAGATAATTCACTAAACAATAGTTCTTTACCTTCAGCGGAATACTGGTACTTCCGATCAGTTCGTTGTCGTGTCTACTGGTGCCAGCGGTCTGTGTGATCTCTTTCATCAACTTTCTCACCAAGCGCACACCCTTCACTTCGAACAGTTTGTTCATCTTCTCCTTAACCGTTTCCTCCGGAACAAAGTTCCATACTTCCACGATGAGGTTGGCATCGTTCGCATCCTCAGCAATTGGACTGCGTGATACAGAAAGTAAATAGATGCACTCGGCTCAGAAAAGGATATTTAGACTTTTGTTATGAACTCTTCGGATACATTTCTCTCTTCTGCCTTGGCTCAATTAGCACACCTTTAGTTACTCGCATCGTACATCGCTCACCCCGATCATAAATCGTCACGATGAACCTTGGCCCTTGACACCTAGTCCATCACATACTTACAGTGAAAAATGTTCTTTCCACACCGGATCTTCCAGTGTATCCTTAACGGTTGTGTTGTAGCGGCGGTCCGGATAGGACGCGATGTACATCGTCACGAACGGATGCCCGTTCGAGTTCTCCGACTTCAGATCCTTCGCCTCAACGATGTCCACGTTCAGAGGGATCGCGGGTGCCTCCTTGCTGCGTGCGATCTGCAGTATCTTGTTATGCTTATCGTCCGACATCTTGAACGCTTCCTGGATGTACGACAACAACACATCCATGTTGCGGTCGCCATCGTCGCACCCGATGGTGTGGATGTTCTTAAGCAGTATCTGCTCGTACAGTTCCTCGATCTGGCGAAAACGCGGGTGGTGCGAAAGAGAGTTAGCCTAATGGCTACGAATACGGGGTGGGTGTCGACAGTAACGCAGTGTATTTACCACGGCCATCACCTGACGTGCAGTATATATATAAATATACATACCTACAACCGTTCGTGTATGCAATATTGTTTGATTAGGAAATACTTAACAAAATTCCCTTCTTACAACAAAATGTTATTTACTGGATGTATATTTTATGAAGTTTTGTATAGGGGTGATGAATTTGACTCAATGCATGTGTATGTTACATATGTAACATTCAGGCGGAAGCAGAGGCTGTGTCTAACCGTTATCGGTCTGACCAAGCTTCGG
>KZ071971.1:89770-102409 GCA_002091845.1 Anopheles cracens | reverse complement strand
CTTCGGGCAGGAAGTGAATGCGCACGAACGGATCACACGACCCATTGCCGTCCATCGGTTTCAGATTGCGCGCGTTCACTACCTCCAGCTCGAGCACGTTCTCCTTGAAGAAGCACTGCACCGTCAGCATACCGTAGCTGGCCGTGGACGGATCGCACTGGTTCTGCTCCTCTAGCCTATCTAAGTAATACTGATGGATGAGATAGGTCGTTTCGTACCCGTGCAGTTGCAGCAACCGTTCGATATGGGCGAGGGTGTCCTTGTCGGTGGCCGTTTCCGACTCGCGATTTTCCGTCGTCTTGAAGTTGGCCACCATCAGGTGGAGCGTGTCGCGAAGGTTGGCAAAGAACGAAGGTGGACGTCGTTTCTATAGGAAAGTTCCGGAACGATGAGTACATGGAGCAACGAACACATCAGGAACCTTCTACTTACGTCCAAGTTGCTCTGGATGAGATCATACAGGATCGTCGTCAGTTCGGCCCAGATTGCATCAAGTACGCGCTCGAAGTTGATCTCGTTCAGTTCCCCGTTCAGCACACGCAAAGACTCCTCCATGTACATCATCAGACGATCGAGTGAGTTCGAGTCCTGCTGGAGCAGCTCGGCACCCTCGACCAGGAACCGACGCATCGCTGGAGCCATGTTGCGCGCAAGCGTCTCCACCAGATCCAGAATTTTGTTCCTCTCTGTATCGATGGCGTTGTCCAGCACGGCCCGCAACGTCTCCTTGCAGCGATCCGCATCGATGCTGCCCTGTACTTCACTCATCTTCGTCAGAATATCATCCATACCGAGCTCCGTCGCGAACGGCTTCAGACTCTGCCGGATGTAATCGATGTTGTTGATCGCCAGGCACCACTCGGTCGTAACTTCAAACTTTTTCTCGTACACATTCTCCACCTGACCGAGGTTTTCCACCCGGTCCGACATTCGATCTGCGTAGGACACGCAGCATCGACAGATGTCCTGCAAGATGTCGATTGTAGGTTATTCGTATATCTGCTACAAGACAATAATTTATTTTTTTTCATATTGATTTCAACAACTTACGTCAATAATTTTCGCCACATACATGTACGCTCCCTCAACATCCGGCCAGGCCAGCTGCTGCCAGAAGATTTTGATCTGATAGAAAATGGCCAATGTATCGACGGCCGACGATGAGTACTTCACCGACGCGTCGACCGGCTGCAGCTTGTCCAGCTCGATCGCCTTCTGGATGCGCGTCAGTGCCTTGTATACGGCAATATCCAACCAGTGAGTAACGCCCGTCGCAAACCAGCGATGATACTCGTCGATCGCGAAGTTACTCTCGCCTGGGCTGAGAGCCGTACCGAGCGTGCAGAAACGCTTGAGCACCAGATACAGCTCGAACAGCGTCGTGCCCATGTTGATGTCCTCGTACTCGATGACATTTTCGGCAAAGCGATGAGCCTTCGATTCCGGTAGATTGATCCGCTTCAGCTTCCGGCATATGTCCTCTACCGTCGGTTTGATCAGCTGCGCTAACTTCAGCTCGTATGTAATGTACAGCTCCTTCGTGTATTGAAAATGCATAATTCTATAACGAACGAGACAAATGTAAGTTAATACCACACCAGATACCTACGTCCACTAGAACTTACTCTTGAAATGTTTTGTCATAGTATTCGATTGATTTCTGAATGTCCGACCGCACCAGCTGAATGATTTTGATCAAGTTCTGCAGCCGATCTTCGTCCGTGCCGCTTTCCAAGAAGTGTCCCTCCCGGATGCCACTGAACCAGTCCTCCGCACCGGATCCAACAGCACTGGCGAGCGCTTCGCGAATATCCCAGTTCGGTTCGGTATCGTTCGTACGTCGGATCCATCCGTACGTATGAACCGGGAACAGGTCCGTACCCTCCGGAGGTTCGAGCAATGCTATCTTCGAAATAATGTTCAGCACACCGTTCAGCGTTTTCAGCAGCATTTTGTCGCTGGTGTTCTTCTTCCGTAACTTCCGGATGGCCGAGAAGCAGGACGGTAGCAGCTTCTTCGTTGCATCCCAGAAGATTTTCAGCTCCTCCTCAGACACCGACAGTGTCTGGATCGGGCGGATCAGCTTCTCCAGCAGTGTATCGAACAGCACGAACGACAGCGGATGATCCTGGTGGATCGCTGTGAAGACGGACCACTGGATGAAGGCTTCAGTCGTCGAGGAGAGACCGCTCTGGGCGGAGTGCTGGGTGAGAACTGCCTCGCCCTGGATCGTAAACTTGCCCGACCACCAGTACGGCGCTACCTTGGACGATTCGAGCTCGTGCAGGAGCAGGATGCGCAACAGATGACGATGTTCCTGGGCCGCCACTTGACTATTCTTCTCCGAGCTAAAGTTCAGTCTTATGCGAATTGTGCCCTGACGGCGGAGTTTGTTCTTCTTGTCCAGATTGTACCACATCAGCATTCCGGAGGCGGGTATTGACTGGAGGGAAAGGGTAAAGTGTATGGTAAGTGTAAAGGTTGAATTCACTAAACAATAGTCTCTTACCTTCAGCGGAATACTGGTACGTCCGATCAGTTCGTTGTCGTGCTTGCCCGAGGAAGCTGTCTGTGCGATCTCTTTCATTAACTTTCGTAGCCCGCGCACACCCTTCACTTCGAACAGTTTGTTCATCTTCTCCTTAACCGTCTCTGCCGGATCAAAATCCCATACTTCCACGATGAGGTTGGCATCGTTCGCATCCTCAGCGATTGGACTGCGTGTGACAAAAAGTAAGTAGATTAACGCTTCTGAAAAAGCCAGTAGTTTACGAACGTCTATCAGCTGCTCCTACTTCTACGTTCATTCGTTACGAATTCTTGTATTGTATCGCCGATCCTAGCAGAACTTTCCTCTGCGTTGATACAGTATTGTACAACAACAATCATCCTCTTGTGTTACTCGTCAAATGATATAACGATCTTTCACATGAACTCTTTGGATTCATATAGCAAAATCTCAGCTGCCTTGGCCTACTTAGCTTGGTGCCAAATATGACCTTAATCTACTCGCATCGTACACCGCTCACATCGATCATAAATCGCCGGGACGAAAATGGAGCACCTTGGCCGCAACATACTTACAGCGAGAAGTGTTCTTCCCACACCGGATTCAGCGTGCCCGCCTTGACGGACGTGTTGTAGCGGTGGTTCGGATTGGACGCGATGTACATCGTCACGAACGGATCCGACAGCCCGTTCGAGTCCTTCGGTTCCAGATCCTTCGCCTCGACGATCTCCACGTTCAGCCGGATCTCGGGCGCCTCCTTGTTGCGTGCGATCTCCATTATCTCGCCGTGCTTGTCGTCCGACATCTTGAACGCCTCCTGGATGTACGGTAACAGCACGTCCACGTTGAGTTCCTCATCGTCGCACCCGACGTTGTGGATGCTCTCGAACAGTATCTCCTCGTACAGCTCCTCGATCTGGCGAAAACGCGCGTGTGAATGAGGGAGAGTTAGCTTAGTGTCCACGAAGGCAACACGGTGCGCATATTACGGTCATCGAATGGACGATCATGCTAGCCTGCTGGGCGATTTCTTCCTTGCGCACACCACGAAACGGGTGGTACGGTAGCCGCCCGGGACGGTTGACTGCCGAGGAGGACGTACCGTACGGATTTTCGGACGCACGACGCGCCGTACCGTGGTCACATTCCGGTTGCCGCTGGACCGACGGTTTCTCCCGTCGGTCTAACGAACGGAAAGATTTCGTGAGCCGCAGCGTACCGAACTTGATGTTGAACCTCTTGTTCCCACTAAGGCCGCCACCATTGAGGAGCTTCGGTAGTGAGTAGGTGCTCATGATGCGGAGTCTTCTTGGTGTCTCCGTTGAGACGTACGAGTGACGTTTTCGAGGAAGGTTTTGCAATATGGAGAAAAGCAAAACAAAAGCAACCACGTAGCGTAATGCCCAAACGATCGATTACATAAAGCGCCAAGCTGCTGCTTGTTGCTCCCGTCACACTACGCAGGCAGGTTTTGAAGATTCTAAAACTGGTTACGATCACAGGACGATCACCGTGGGAGTTTCAGGTTCAACCGTGTCGTCGATGGCATATTTTCAATTAAAACATACCACGGTTACCGGGACACGCGCACCGGGTCTACCTACTTTTTCGCACGGAGGACACCGTTGTACGCGTTGTGTGTCCGTGGAGGGAAAGACGCTCCGCTCCGTCCCGCGGGTGTATATCGTACAGCCTGGCGGGACCGCGAAATTTGAGTATGTTATTTTTACCTTCACTCGGTTCTAGCGCTGAAGGCGCGAAATGATTCGTTCTATTTTCATAACACCGTGGCAGAGGTACAACGCCGATAATATATTGAACCGGGCGGAGGGTTGGGACGGCAGTGATTATTCACTTCACGCGGGGGTTTTTTTAATCACTTATCGTAACACAATTTCGGTGGTTTAAAAAAACGGGTTCGTTTCGTATCCACAAAGCTGCACAATCGGCAACTTTTCGATGCGTTTACAATTTTTGGACCAGATACGCGAAGGACCTTGCAACTCGGACGGACGGACGGACGCTCTCCCGTAGCCCGTGCACCGAACCGAAGTCCGGGATCCTGTTTACGTCGGCGGACTCGAACTAATGCTAAATTAAATCGTCCACTACCCTAAACACTCGCTCCGACAAAGCTGCAATCGGAAGCACGACTGGTACGTCGTGTGTGCCGCGACGGTTGAAGGGATATACATTCGGAAGAAGCAACGGTCGTACCATCCAACACAGAGAGAGCGAGATAGAGAGATAGAGAGAGGAGAGCTACACGCACAGTCGTTCCGAACGGATGCGATTCGATTCGTCATTGACGAAGATATAAATAAGCCAAGCTGACCTGTGCGGAAAAATTCGCGTGCGGCGGAAAACGGCGCCCATCCCATCGGGTCGTCTCCATGTTTGTTGGTGCGTTCCGCTGTTGGGTCCGTGATTTGAATCCTGCCGAAGTGCCGTTTGGAGCAATGGCCCTAGCCCGGTCTAGACTGGGTTATGTTGGAGTAGGTTATGCACAGTCTAGCGAGTTCAAATGGAATTGCTAGTGCGGACGAAACGGGTTTGGATCGTACCCGGTTTGTTTGGCAGAAACCAAACAGAGCAATTTGCGCATCGATCGATCTGCTTGCTTTCTAAACATTGGTTCGCTCTTTAATGATCTTTCGACAGTGTGAGCCGAACGATTTATTTATCCTGCCGATGGCCACTAGAGCAAGGAATTCCAATAAATAGATTACAACCGCGTGTCGATGAATAATTAACATCGGTTCGATTTGTTTTGTGTGTTCCATACAATTGAATTTCTCCAAACTAACCAGCTCATAGCGTTGGTGTAAATTGAACCCCTCATCAACCTTATTACTCGCACCGGTTGCTTAACAAATGATCTATTATTATTCCCATCGCAGCATAGTCGCTCATTAATCTTCAAACTAGAAGCTGAAGAAGATTCCCTCAAAATACGTCACCCGGTTTGCGGGCAGCAGGGGCACGGGTCTTGTATAAATATCAAGGTTAATACAGTGATCACTCTGCCAAACGGCGTCTACCCAATCCGCCGCCGTCGGTCACCGAACACGTGTTGTGCGCTCGTATTTATAGCTCCCGGTCGGACGTAACCTAACCTCACAGTGACAAACTCGCACGTCCATTCGATGCTCATTCATGTTTTCGTCCAGCAGCGTCTCGTTGCCACTGTCGTCGGCCTCCGCGACGGGTGGCAGGGTGGCTTCGAGCGGGTCCGGCTCTGTCTCCTCCGTCTCGTTCTCGTCCGGGAACGGTTCCAACTGGGCCCGGGCCTCCTCATCGTGCTGGATGGACTTTTGGCGCAGCATATAACTAAACTTCTCGAAGAAACTGCCATCGAGATCTTGTATGCTGGGGCGAGAGGAGCAAAAGGGAAATGATAAGGTTAGAAATAATAGTAAGAATTGTAACATTCGGTTGGGGTGTCAACTCCTTTTCGGGAGACGGCTCTACTTCGATTTTTTGTTTGTACTTTTTGGGACTTTTAAATCAGAGTTGCGAGTAATTTGAAAAAAGTGACTCACTCGTACCATTCGACAAGAGACAAAAAGTCTAAGACCTTTCGAAGTACAGATTTACCTACATAACGCGACAAGCAATGTGCAAATTATTGCACTGTTCACTCTATTCATTGTCAATTACGAATAAAGTTCGTCAGCAGAGTAGAGTTGCACTATTTCTCAATGATATTACACATCGATTTCGAAACATCCGCTTCGTGAACGTACCAGTTCAGCTATGCTTTATTGATTAAACAGTTTGCGGTTTACATGCACAGTTATAACTTAATTCTAGCACTGGTAATTAGTTACCCAAGCGAGTGGAAGACGTACGAATGGAGTTGCTCGTTTCTTAGTGTGCGCGCGCATTGCAGTTGCTGCGAAATGGTATCATATCGATACGTTGACTAGTGGCACCTACCGTGCCTAACGATAATATTATTACATCTCACATATCGACAAATTACTGCAAGTTGCCATAGCAAAGATACTTGATGTAGACATACTCGTCGATACCGTGGCGTGAACCTTCACGTCCGATACCCGACTCCTTGATACCACCGAAGGCGGCCTCCGTAGCCGATATGAGCCCCTCGTTGATACCGATCATGCCCGTCTCGAGTAGCCGGCCCACCCGGAACACCTGGTTCAGATCGTTCGAGAAGAAATAGCCGGCCAAACCGCGCCGCGTGCTGTTGGCAATCGCGAGAGCGTCTTCTTCCGTCTTAAACCGCACCACCGACACGACCGGTCCAAACACTTCCTCGTTGTAAAGCAGCATATCGTCCCGCAGGTCCGTCACCACGGTAGGTTCGTAGTACAGTGGGCCGTGGTCCGGTAGCGGGCGCCCCCCGCAACGTACCGTCGCTCCCTTGTCTTTGGCGTCCTGCACAAATCGCTCGACCTTCGCCAGCTGCGCCTGATTAATGAGCGGCCCGATTTGAACGCCGTCCCGGCTACCATCACCCACGGCCAGCTTTCCGATGCGCCCGATCAGCTTCTCCACGAACTCATCGTGCACCTCGTCCTGGATGAGGAACCGGTTCGCGGAAATGCACGTCTGGCCACAGTTCCGGAACTTGGAGTTCATCGCACCGGTCAGCGCTTTCTCCATGTCGGCCGATTTGAACACGATGAACGGTGCATTGCCACCGAGCTCGAGCCCAATACGTTTGACGCCGTCCGCACACTGCCGGTACAGCAGCTTTCCGACCTCGGTCGAGCCGGTAAAGGAAATAGCCGCCACCTTATCACTGCCACACAGCAGCTGACCAATTTCTGCCGCGTGTGTGCGGCTGCTCGTTATCACGTTGATAACACCCTTCGGAAAACCGGCCTCCTCGGCAAGCCGGGCCAGTGCGAGCGCTGTCAGCGGTGTGTCTTCGGCCGGTTTTATCACGACCGTACAGCCAGCCGCGATGGCCGCGGCCGCTTTGCGCGTGATCATCGCATGCGGAAAGTTCCACGGCGTAATCAGGCCCGCCACACCGACCGGGTGGCGCGTCATCATGATCTGCCGGTTGGCGACCGGGGGCGGTACGATTTCGCCGTAGATGCGACGTGCCTCCTCGGCGAACCACTCGACGAACGAATTACCGTACGTGACCTCGCCGAGCGATTCCACCAGCGGTTTTCCCGACTCCGCCGTCATGATGCTGGCAATCTCCTGCCGGTTCTTCTCCATCAGCGCGTGCCAGTTCTACAACGAGATATTGAGGGTGGAGGGAAAACAACAGATTGTGTATTCACTCCCATCGAGGGTGCGCGTAATTGAACTCAATTCGCGTCAATTGATTGCACGAATGCTAGGCAAACAAACCTTCAGTAGCGCTGCCCGTTCCTTTGCGGTGCTGTTATGCCAGCTATTTTCATAGAACGCCTGGTGTGCCGCATCGATGGCCAGTTGGACGTCTTCGCGGGCCATATCCGGTACCGCCCCAAGCACCTGTCCGTTGGCCGGATTCTGCACGTCAAACGTGGCCCCCGAACGGGCCCCAATCCAGCGGCCATTCACGAACGCCTGGCTCTGTCGCAGGGGGTTGCTATGCATCGTACGCGTAATATTGATCGCCGCACTCAAACGTACTCGGGCACCGGACCACTTGTCGGCAAGGCGCAGGAACAAAACTGAACGAATCATTTTCACGACGACTGGGCTCGACTTGGGCTCGATTCGGCAATCGGCAAGCGTTATCTAACAGCGAGGATTGTTTATTTGCTGACGACTAGGAGATAGCGCTAACGAATCACACTAATATTGACGAATTGGCTGATTAGACGGAAGCTGCGGCACGCCGGGTTGGGTGTTGTGTGCCTTTCTTCGCTTGAGATTCGCCGAGGACTAACAGTTTCAGCACGGTATCAACACAGCACTTGTTAAATGCATCTTTATATCACGAAAAACACACTTGCAACGGAACCTTGAAGCAATATCCGGAAAAAAGTGTTGCCGAAACGCAAAAACGACCCAAACACGACCTCTTCGTTCGACTGTGAGTGCAAAAAAAAAACTAAAAACACAAGAACAAAAACAAATGTCTGTCAAACCAAAACTGCTCGAACGCTTCAAATCCTGCTGTCTCAAAAGTCGAGCACATGATTTGAAATCGCGGAATTTATGCAACCCGCCAAACATTATTTTCTAAAAATTTAAAATCGCATAAATCATTCACACTTTTACAAGTTTTACTTTCGTGATTGAAGTGAATGCGTGCAAAAGTAACAACAGCAATAACAAAGTGGCAGAAAGCGCCACGAAACACAAAGTATTTAACCCTCACCGAATGTAAACCGCACGGACCGAAGCAATCGCGGGAAATTGACAGCAAAGTGACAGCATTTGTTGGTTAGTCCAGATACGTTGGGCATTGTACGATATTTGTTAATTTGCGCAACGAAATGTACATAAACAGTGTACATGACTTACGGAACGTGGTAAATACATCTAACATATACTTTAGAAGCGTATTTTAGCGGCTTCAAGCGTATTATTGACTCTAATTCAATGATCAACACAGGCAGACAGCATCCAAAATTTGAATAACACCATGTGTTTTTCTACTTAATGTTGTTTGTTCTTGAAATAAAATCATTTGTCGCTTGAAATTTGGCGATGTTTATCATCAAGTTGTTGCTTGAAGCAAAGCCGAAAGTCGTAGTACCAACACATGTTGGGTTCTATCATGTCTTGGATGGTGAAGCAGCTTCAATCTTGTTATCAGAAGCATGCAATTTGCAGGCAAGCCAAGTGCACTATGTTTATGGACAACTCATCATTCGCAAATGGGAATGTAATTGGATAGCAACATCATAAGATACTATCACCAACTGTGATAAAGGTGCTACAATGCTAGTTGACAGTGAAGTGAAACAGCATTTTTTGTAGCCTATATCGCGCGCGGTAATAGGTTCCGTACTGTGATTGTCCCCCGCCAAGCTTCACTGCAGCGAAACACATGCTGCACAAATACACACCTCCCTGGCGACACACGTATGTACGTAAGAAACAGGTTATCATCTGATCTCGACGTTGAACTTGAGACTGTATGCTTGCGGAGCAGTTGAAACGATCATAGCGCGTTCTGTGATCGCCATCGGGGCAAAATTACGGAAATGATCAATTTACTCGGCATTTATCTTGACTCTGGCTCAGGCAAGCGAACTGTGATCGATTGTTCAACCAACATCTCGTATATTAGCTTAGACATGTAACGAGTACAATATTGGAGCTATGAAGTCACTTGTTACTGCCCCAGAACAAAATAAAAACATTGCACTGCGCATGCGCCTATTTTTTTTGTAGCCAGACACACTGATGACATACCCTTAGTGCCGGTTTTGGTTTCGATCGGGCGAATCACTGTTTCGATGCTTGGCAAATCACTTTCTAGAGCTACAAACCATTTTAACGACATTTTTCGCAGGGAAGATTTCACTTACAATTTTCACACACGACTTGGAAATTTCATCTCCAAACTGCCGTTCACTTCATTTGGTGGATCACACCGACCAGCTAATGTGAGAATGGCAAAAAATATCGTTTATCACCTCCGGGACACACCGTGTATACGTACATGGCCTGATGTTCGGTCGGTGCTTGCTGCTTGTTCTCCTGGATCTTCTCGTATAAACCTTTCCACATCGCTTCCTCGTCCATCTTGATGCCGCCGGGAGCCGATGCACACTGAGAGCGAGAACTTTGCGGCGTGTTGCGCCTGACTTGGGTTCTGTAGCACTTATGACGCGATTTGGCACTAGCGCTTGTTTGTGTTCTTAAAGGCGCCGCACACTGGAACTGGTTTCGATTATAACAACACACATCAGAGCAGAACTGGTATGTTTGCAGTTTCCGATCACTGCCGTTTGATTATTTCCGACAATATTTCGAATCATAAACAGGATGTTGTGTTGTAACAGTGTAAAGTCATCTAGGACCAATTTCTTATAAACCTTTAATCGATACGACTGGACTGCATTCGTGAACCATTTATTCGGACGTGCCCTGGTCTATAGAATACTTTGTACGTTGCCCTATGAAATCAACGCTAGTATTTAGCACGACGCCGCTGACTGGCTCTTGGCGGTCAATTGTTAATTACAATTTTAAATTGGTAATACCGGCCACGTAAAGCAACTAGGAACCAAACCCGTCGCTTCCTGGCGAACAGCGACAGTGTTTGTGCTAGCCGTATGCTGGACGTAATCGCCGCTATAAACATATTTGTCTCCACACCTAATAGTCTCAGCTCAACGGTACCAGCGCCAACAACGATGATATATGGCCAGCGTGTTGGTTATGTCGACGTGTTTTTAAACTATGCGTGATAAAATGCACTACACCAGCGGTCGGCAAAGCCTGTCCCACCCACCTAATGATCCATCTAAAAATGGACATGAAAAAAACGCAATAAAAAAGACGTATTCTTTAACTACAGCAAGTCAAAATTATGACATGCTCAATTGTTAAAGGTATCTTGAAGGTATCTTGCAGGTATGTTTTACGATACTTTATCCATCGATTGCAATCGTGAAACAAAATATCTGACCTTCCAATGGAGGTTAAATGTAAAATCTATAATCTGAGCCTTTCTACCCCTACACTAGTCTGTTACACATTTGTTGGAGAGGAATAGAATGTTAAAAATGTGTTTTAAAAACAACTCTTTTAACTCTTTCGAATTGTACGCATTTCCACATCGTTCGGTCCAATGGCTTGAGACACACTAGATAGATCATTTGGAGTTTTAAAAGCAATCTACTTTTAACGACACCCTGCTGGATTCCTCCGACCGTCTGATCGCCGCTCAGGCGATGATTAAGATGCAAACAGTGATCTCCATAGATACTCTAGCACAATTACTAAGCGCTGCTAGGTGAGCCATGAGCTCAGATTTACTCATCGCCAAACAATGCACCGCGCAGCCACATACTTAGCCGCTTACTAATGCTTCACATGACGAAAAAGAGCAGCCCATAATCGGAACCGGTGATGTCATTAGTGTCTAGGGCCGGAAGGCCCACAAATAGCAACAATAGTGGACGCCCCTAGGTGGGCTAGTACAGCAGTAAAAACACCACGCTAACAAAACACCTAACCCATCCTCATCTCGGTCGACCTTCCGGCGTCGCGCTGTGGGCACGAGACAAACAAGGGCACGGTTCGGGTGCTGCGGATTTGAAACTGTTTGACTGTTAGCACTTCAACGCTGCAAACTAACTCCTTTCAATGGGCCCGGAAGCACACTGATTCTCTTGCTGAATGCAGCTTCCGGCAGAGTTTGTCAAGAGGATTGAAGTGTTCACATGCAAATCAAGCGCGTATTTGCGGCATGATAAGTTATAATAGTTCTAATACAAAATTTCATCTAAATGTCTTGGAAGTCGGTACGATCAGAAAAGCTATGAATCCATTTCGAAATAAAATTCCATATCGCTGGTTAGTCCGCATTTCGATCGTATAGTTGCGATTGTTCCAAGTCCAGCCCGCGATCTCGGTCATCCGAACTCGACCTTCGTCTCACGCATGGAAGTCATCCTCGCGATTGCAGCCGGCCAATGCGAACGCATGGAAGTCGTACGTCGCTTGATAAAAACATTCGGTTCGCTGACTAAGCGATGCACTCACGTACTTGCCACTTGCGACCTCCGCCACGGTGACTTGATTTCGGAATCTATTTGCTCACCACAGACAACAGCATCCATTGATGGCGATCGCATGCGGAGAAGTAAGAGCGAACCCTCGGTCTGAGTGGACTGGAGGTGGGTGGAATAAAATAAGACTTAGCAAGGCGCGTTTCGGGCCGGAAGGTCGGCTTGGCGCTTTCAAATACCGAACACTGAACGTGCGATCCAGATGACGAAGATCAGCGTTCAGTATTAGTCAGCTCGCAAGGGTTTGGATGCCACTGTATTTCCATGGCTTCCCACATGATGTCTTATGGCTAACGTGTCTAGAAACGTCTGGAGTGAAATCATTACTAGTCTTTTTCTAGGAAAATCCCAAAACATCTTTTACATCTTAACCTCCACGTATCATTCTGAGCTAAGAGAAACGAAATATTGCCGGAAATATCTTGCCTCATGGAGCTGTGTGATGGATACTGTCGCTTTTTT
>KZ071971.1:64669-89760 GCA_002091845.1 Anopheles cracens | reverse complement strand
TGCGCACTGGCTTTGTTGAATTTTCTGCTTCTTCCCAGTCTTCTCGATACACACGCTTCGAGACTGCTGCCAAAAAGTTGTCGAATAAAGCTGACGTAAGCGAGGTTATTAACTCGCTGAATGTACAATCGCGCGTTGTCCCATTTTACCGTACGGACGGTCTTACTTTTGTACTTTCACAAGTCCCACACTGATCACTGTTTTAGAACGCTGTTTAACACCACCGTCTGTTGCTTCACAATATCCGGATGCGACGCAGTGCCGCCTTGTAAGCGTTGCGCTCACCTTGCACCTACACGTAAATTTTCGGCAACAACACGGTCGGACACAAACAAAAAAAAACAGCACTCCCTGGCACGGTGTTAACTCCTGAACCAACCAACCAGCCAGTCAGCTGTGGGTGCCTTCTCACACTCAACCGCTCTGTCGGATGCAACGGCTTCAACTACAAGCGTCTACGACGGCAAGCTGGCCGCTTGCCAGGAGCACTTGCTTTCCGTCGATGATGACGATCGAGGCATTCCCTCACCAACACAACGCCGCTTTTGGACGCACCGGATAGCGAGGGACACAGAGGCAAACTCTAGTAGCTGTCGGCTATATTGAGCGTGCTGTCCTCCTCTAGTGCGCGCGATCGTGGCCGCGAGAACGTGAGAAACTGTGGGGTTTTCTGCCCCGGCGGGTCTCGCGTGGTTGCGCTCGGGAAGGTACATGCATATGCGTGCGATGTTTAATTCAATTGTTTGTTTACAAACCGAGCCGAGATCATCTGTGACGTACGTGTCGGCTAGGAACTGTCAAAGGTGGAACTAGTGGTGCACTTATTAGTAATTTCTAAGCAATTCTAGGAGCCACCGGGATTTTCAATAGAAAATTGAAATTCGGGTCGCTTCGAACAAACAGTTTCTGTTCACGAACGCTTCAGCGGCTCAGGTGCGTTCGGTAATGATGGGTAATTTACAAAACAGAGGCACGCCGCGGTGTCTAATGTTACAAGCGGGGTGAAATCAATTACGAAAACGTCTCGTCGTCCGCTCGGCAGACACCCGAGGTGAATTTTGAGAAAGGTTTCTCGCCATCTTCAAACAAACACTCCAACGGTCCGAAGGCGGCGAGGTCACCGTCCAAGGGTTTCTATCGATCACGTCTAAGGGCTAAGACCACGTCTGAACAGCGCGATGTGAGAGCAAGGAAAAAATAAAACAATTTTGGAGGCTACTTCCCATGCCCTAATGCGTATCCGTCAAGCTCGCCTCAAAAGGTCAACGTGATCGGACGAGCCGGAATAGAACGCACGACGCGCCCGGTTCCTCGTGCTTAGTATGGGCAGCGGGAACTTTTAAGTTCGACCAGGAGAACATTAGGCGTGGGTTGTTTAAAATGGTAAATCACTAACGGTTCGAGGCGTGCGATATTGAGTTCATGTCTGATAAGGCGCATGCGATCTTGTTTTCTGTATCGGTATACGTTTTAATTAACAGGAAGCCTTTAAAACTAATTTATAAGCTTATTGCTAGGCACACAACAAACAGACGAAGTCGCTCGTTAACCATCAACTGTACGACCGAAGACTCCAGAAAGGTTATTTTATTGGAAACTCGCAGCCGTGTTTTTCGCGTAAATTCTAACAAAATTTAATACCCGATAAAAATATAAAAACCCATTTTTAAATGTTTTATGATTACAATAATTGTTTATACGATTTACTTTTTATAAAACTCATCTCCCCAATCGGCATACCTGGTTTTTCCATCTTAAAACGAGATTAGGAAAACAATTGCAGGAATTTTCTTCACCATCGTGCACTAAGTGAAATAAAAAAATCATACACTGATTTTCAACATTTTTTAAATGTCCCAGTCAAGCACTCACGCAAACTTTTGTTGGTGTATTTTCATGCATTTTTATTGCGATCTACATTGAGATAGAATGCCAATGAATTCAGATTCTATTTCTTTGAGAATTATAGTCTCCATGTGCCGCCATGTGAAGTTTCCTTTGAGTGGATTCTCTTTTAATATGATAGTCAGTACTACCCACAAGGGCTGAACGGGATTTGATAGTGGTTCAGTCGTCTAAAGACCGGTGCCTCTCTCAATAAACTGTCCTATTGCCCCATGAAAAAACCCATACAAAAAATTGGAGCGTGGTTTAAAAAAAAAGCGGAAGAATTCTATGTTTGCTAAGAACACAAAAAAAAATGTCTTAACCATTTATTAAGTTAAAAAAAAAATCAAACCAAAACTAAAAAAAATGATAAATATTCATTCGTGTAAAAATGTGGCTAAATATACGTACATATTGAACAATATCTCATCTCATATTCTTCTCGATGGTAAGGAAAACGAATGAGTACTTCTGTATTCCAAATATCAACTCGACGTAAAGCTTAGCAGCAAAGTAATTTTAGTTGAAAGACGAAAACGTTATTTCCCTGCACCAAATGGTGTGGGATATCCGGTTATTCCCGTCGCAGCGATGAAGGTGTAAATTTGCTCTCTGACACAACGGATTTAACGGATTTTGTTTAACACTATCGGTCAACAGGATCGAATACTCCTAATTGTCATATTTGGTGTCAAACGACACCTTTAAGGCTGGTTTTACCAGTTGTTTTCTGACTAGGATAAAATTTTCACCATATGGTCACTAGCTATTCTAGTCTGAAATCTTGGAAAAATCCTTTAAAAATCCTTAACCAAATCCTTTTAGGCTGGGACTTTACAAAACCATAAGCACTTCAAAAACAACAATTTTAACAAATAATAATTTCTGCAGTCCTTTCTCTTGACCCGGCATATGGCGCCTGTAGTCAGTGGGAAAAACCCAAACATAACATACTAAGCGAAACCTGCAATTCGATAGCTCTAGCAGTTTTCAAGCAATCGTCGAACATAGTTGCAAAAGTGTCAATTTACCCCTCTAATGACGATTAGTGATAAAAAAAGTTGCTCCAATACTTCACACTTCACGTACCATATTCGGTGTTTGACATTCAATATTGCAAACAAACAAAAATCAATCAATCCTAAACAAGCCATGCTACGAAATACAAAAACTAACTTAATCCATACATTGGATATTCAAGAAGACGGAAAACCCCGACTTTCTCTCTTGCTAAACATCTGGAAAGATCGAATATATAAAATATGCAAATAATTTTCGTTATCTCCCACACCGGGCTGGCAACGACGACGGATGCCGGCCGTAATAATGAGATAATAAGTCATACTGAAAAAAACCACGGCGTTCTCTTGCCCGCTCATTGAGCCGGCAAGGTCGCGATTGCGTTAGTAAAAAACCTGAGTAGGGAGAGGGGAATCCATCACGCGGAACTACGATCGCCAAGCCGGCGTGCGCGGTTGCGCTGGTACTGGTGTACTGGTGAGCGCGAGTAGCCACAGTCGAACAAGGTAGGGGTGACGCTACCCACCCATGCGAAACCACCCGGCATGTCATGACGTCACAATGTTGACTGATGCCGCTGCAACAGTATAGTGCAAAAGTAGAGTGGATGGGAAGTTTTTGAGAGACATTGCCGCATGGTCAAGTGGGACCAATACTAGCAGTATCAAAAGTAAATGCGATAAATTATGCTCTTAGCATGATTTATTAGAGCATGTAATGTGATTCCACGCGAATGGCATCATGTTTGAATTATGTACAAGAGCTGGAATAAAAATCATATCCACAATTGGAACCAACTCCATCAAAATTTTGGAAATTTCATCTTGGCCAACCCAAATCAACAGATGTTTGACAAGAGTAGACCTTTTCGATCTAAATATCTCAAATAAAATTGGGAGAAAGTACTCCACTACTTATTAAAGTACAAAACAACGCAATGCCGACATGTAGTTTTCGATTTATTAATATGATTTTGAAAAAGGCTAATCCTTCAAGGAAAAATGGTATTATTGAGGTTAAGGGTCAACTGATTTCCTTCAATATAATTCAATGTACACTTTCAGAGTTTATAGATCAAATCTGGAGAAATGGCCTACATTTCTATCACGTAAAAGCCTAAGAAGCTTATAAAAATTGGAATGATAATTCAAAATGAAGCGCAATTCGCTGTCCGAAGTGATTGAAATTTGGTTAAAATTTGAAAAAAAAATCATCTGGATAATATCACAAAAATAAATTGATCACCAAACGTCACTGAACATTTTCGATCTTTTTCCATTGTTCTGAAGAGTATTTGGGAAAACATTATTCGTTCCTACTGTTGGATTGTTGGGTTCGGCTTGAAAATCCCAAGTTTTATGCCCACTTTCACTCGATCGATCACTAACGGTTTAATTAGCGATCAAGTGAAAGTCTGCGAGAAGTCACGAATATTCCACTGACAGTCTCTCTCTGGTGGACTCAGTTCCTTAAATCTTTGATATTAAATTCAATTGAATAATCAAATTTAACAAATTTGTCTTCCATTCGTCGTGCATTTGCCGATTTGGTAATAACATTATCATTATTGATTGGAAATATTATATTATGGTAAAATGCCATGAAATAATATAATAAATAAAGTTCACTTTCACACGGCCACAAAATATGTAGACTATAAAATAGTCATAAGATAGCGAACAATCGTGAGCCTGAGAATTTTATTGAAAACGATGAACATTTCTTCTGTTCACCGGAATTTTCAAAGACATTCTTCATAATGTAACATTCCACACAACATATTACCATTAAAACATTATTGTCTGTGGTTCCCACAAAAATAGTTTTTTATGTAGCCTGGATGAAAGCTGGCGGCTTTGAAATATTGAGAACAAATTTTATTCAAAAAATCGTTCGAGAAATTACGAAAACCGCACAATTAGGTCAATTTGACCGACCATCGCTCGAAAAACAAGTAAATAAAATCGTTGGTGCAAAGTCCAAAATCAATTGCTTTGGGAGAATCTGGGATATTTGAGTAATCTATCGCACGCGCACCGCATCCAAACACTACGCACTCTGTTATCGTCCGGGTCAGGCTGCATATTTGCGCGGTCAAGTGTCTTCCATTCGCCGAAGAATTTCCGCCGTTCACTAGCAACCGATCGATTGGTTGTTATTTTCGCCGCTGTACAGCTGTGTGTTTGTAGTCTGCACCTCGCCCGGTCGGTAATTGCATTGCGTTTCACGGAAAAATCATCACGCCGAACCGTAAACAAAGAGATCCGTTCAGACGGAACAGCATGAGCACGGGCTGGTAGCACATTCTACGCGCGCTATGCCATCTCTAGCCCAACGATGGTTTGGACGGTTTGGAGGTCATTCTCGCATGGTGTACACATGGGCGTGTGTGGGGTGAAAATCTATAATTGGATCGATTTTTTACCCGCCATTTTGATTGCGATATGGCGAGGTACTGATGCGTTTCGAGAATCCCAAATTTAGTACGATCACGATCATGTTCCGATTTACACGCGAAGCACACGCAAGTCTGCGACACTGATCACTGATCAACGATCTTCACACCGGGATCTTCACGTTTCCAGGACATTCCATCTCTTATGGCTACCAGCACAGTTCACTCCAATTCAACACTGTCTGATATACTACTAACTACAAAGTACTCCAAACACACACTTACCTGTCATCTTTGCCCTTTAAATTTTTGCCCGGCTTGGGGCGTATTTTGCGCAGCATTCCGAGACTGAAGTACTTCTGCCAGGCGCTCTCTTCCTCGTCGTCGTACTTGTACGTGAAGAAGCTGCCGCCGCCGCTCGTCAGGAACGTGTTGTCCCGCCGGGAACGTCCGTTTTTGCCCATCCGTCCAGCCCTAGTCGTGCGCCCGAACAGCCTATCCGACCAAGGCTTCGATGATCCTCGAGGACTGTTGGCCAACCGCTGGTGCTGCTGCAAACACTTTCAACGGCGCGCACAATGCTAGAGTACACCGTTGCGACGTCATCGCCAGCATATTTCCGGTACCACCGTTCCGCCGTTGTATTGCAACCGGTGGGTCTGGCGATAAAAGTAACCCCTCCCCTAAGCCAAGGGACAAGTTCAATGGCAATGTGAGGCTGACAAAGTACAGGGAGCCGGGTGCACAGAACAAGTTCAATACCTTTTAAATTTATTTTGCCAACATGAAGAAAATCAATGAAATATTATTAAAAATCAATTTCAATCATATCATGTAAAAATATGAAACACATTCTATACGAATCCCACTCAAGTTATGAGTCCATTTTGAGTTTTATTGTCTATTGTTTCACGATTGTTTCACGTTGGCATGCTATAACACCTTTAATTTTACCAGATTTATCAAACTGCCAATTGCAATTGTTATCGGACCTCGCTTAGTCCAAATTGTGCTATTTAACACTAATGGTCAAATGGCGTCAATTGACACTTTTGGAGCATTCAGCTTTGATTGCTGTTAAACGGGTAAACGATTAACTAACTATGTTATTCACCTTAAGTTCTATGTTTTTGGATAATTTTTGAATCGTTAAGTGTCGTCGAGGGGAAATAGGAGAAAATTAGGTCGGCAAAGCGTCGCCGATTTAGCTCAAAACGTTTCAGCTTCTTCAGCTTTTTTAATAGATATTTTGGTCCGTCCGCCGCGAGGCCTACTTAAAACTTAAAAAGGGTAATGATGACCGCGGATTGGTCACCAGATTTATAGTATAAAATAGTGTGTAAGTATATGAATAAATCAGCATTCAATAGTTAACCCTTTGTCTGTTCACTTGGAGTCGGAGGTATCCTCCGGTCTCCAAAACGACTACGCCGAAAGAACCCCCAAGTTAAGTCGGAGGCACCCTCCGGACTTAGCAAGTTGAACGGGACTAAGGCCCGGCTCAACAACAGTAACGGTAAAAAAAAAGACAAAATCCGTAAATTTCTGAAAAAGAACATTTTTTGGACCATATTCATTGAAGATTCCACGAGTAGTGTGATAACTATTCTAGTATTGGAGATTTTTTGTTAGTGCAATTTCTGTTCTATAATTGCTTATAAATAATATCTAATTGCGAATTTGAGCATTAGCATTATCAATTGCCTTTGTCAATTGCCACCATTTCTACTCTTTGATCGGGATGTTCTGAAATGTGGTGCGTTGGTGACAACTGCCCTTATTAAGGTTTCAAATTCCAAAATTTCGGAAAATTCAGGGAAATTCTGGTTCCAAAATATATTGATCATAGTTTTTAAGGTTTTCATGATTTTTGTGAAGACGGATTTTGACTTGAGAGGACCGGGAGACGAAACGGGAGGAGGTAGAACCTCAAACTCAATGGAATAAAAGACTTTGCAAAACTTTGTTAGAGCCGGTTTCGAATAATCAAATTTAAAAGTTGCAAAAGTGTTAATTGACACTTGATTGGATAGTTAGTGTAAAAATATATGCGACCTAATTAAAATAGCTATGTTATGATGTTTGTTGTCAATTTTGACGAACGAGATAAATAATTCAATTGAAATATAACACCGCATTCTTAACGCTTCCAAAGAAATAATTTCCAATTTGCTCACCCCTGTCAATCCATAGTTTTACCCGTAACCAGTGCACCAATTCTTGGAGCTGCCTCTTACCTGTTGCGATGGTAACCAAACCGATGATGCCCATCGTCCGGCAGCAAATCATCACATTGGACTGATTTATCCTCGAACTGGCGCTCGTTCAAAACCTCGTCCCGTTCTCCAGCCACTTCCACACCACAGCACGGCACAGCCTGTCGGCTTTTGTCCATTTTCGCACCACCGAGCCGGGCCTTCAACCAAGGAGGAGCACTGATTTTTCGCAAGTTTTTCTTCTTCACTTTCACCTCACTTGCATCCACTTGGCTGCCCAGCATGGATACCGTGCCAGCCATGCCGGCACCCGCTGCTGCCGGTCGATTTGCACTTTTCATCACTGAAAACTTACATTACCGACGAATTTGGAGCCGAACGCAACGGAAGGACACTGTCCACACTGCAAACAGAAAACACGAATGCCGGATGAGTTGGAGGAGCCAAACTGTGCGTGTTTACTGCACTTGTCAAATGCACGGCAATCGAGTCCGCATTCGCTATGTCTGCTGCGATCAAGCGTTCTTGTCTGGGAGAGTGCATCGAACCGTCACTGACAGCGGGAATCGCGACGACACAGGTCCGCTCGCTTGCTTGGATGTAAACACCGCGGATGCGCTTTTCCAATTAATTTCATTTTCCATTTACGAAGCCTGGGAAACTGTCTTTATGTAACGCACCCTTCGCGGCAAGCAAGATAGCACCACCGGCAGGGAAGAAGTGGAACGAGAAAAGTGTATCATCAACACTCCCCCTCACAGTGTTGAGAACGGAAGCCAGCATAGAATGCAAACCGGGGCGTGAGTCATGGCGAGCATGGTCGATTGGAATGGCATGCTAAAGTAAGAAATTTGCCAGCGGAACCGAAGCAATCGATTTTTGTGTTCATTCCTTCGCGCCAAACAGCCGCCTGTATCTGTCACGCACGTCAAGGTTGGCCCGGATCACAACCACAAACACACACGCAATTGATTAGCTTTCTTGCGGCATTGAGATCTGGCACCGATGGTTTCCCAGGTGACGCACCCCGAAGCTTTCTATGCTTTCTTTATCGGTTGTTTTACATGCAATAAATGATAGTTTTGCCCTCTGATTATCGATTTTTCGCAGGGAGTCTCATACAGAATATCGTCACAAAATATCTCTTCCATCGTGAAAAACTTCGCCAACACCTTGATGTTGGTTGTGATCTCGACACTGTGCTTGATTGAATTAATTAACCGCAATAAATTTTTTACCAAAATTATATTAGGAATATTAATAATTTTTGGGCTATTTTCCTTTTGGAAATATTTCATTGACCTAAGTCTTAAAGAGGCTTCCCCGACCATATCTTCATCGTTTTGATATATTTGATCGCATGATCTTCTTCTCACTTTGCATAAACTAGATATCCCTAAAGAACACTGTAAAACACACCATAGAACCGTAGCACTCTCTAACCGTTGCAACACCACTGACAAAATGTTAAATAAATCTTAACCACACTTCAGCCCCATCACGTTCCAATGGAACTAGCTAGCAAAAAGATGTACCTACTCCATGGTGCACTACTCCCGTACTACTCCACCCAGTACATTGGACCGGCATGCCCAACCCTCCCAAACGCAAGTTTTGTGCAGGGCAAGCAAAAATCGCAATAATCACACATTGAAAAGGTGTGCAACTGTTGAGGCACGATCCAGCGCGATCACAATGGTTCGCGGTGCGGCTGACAACAACAACAGGTTGACTAGGGCGTCGCACGCCCGCACTGCTCCACGATACGCTTGATTGCGACTATCTTCACGCGCAGCAGACCGCACACACGCGGACGGTTTCATTTATTTTCATTCGGTGTGCAAGTGTACAGAACCTGGCTTGCTTGCAGAACTGGGGACGCTGATATCACGAGGTAATCTTGACGAAAACTAAACACTTTTATCGAAGCAATTTATATCTCTTCAGAGGCGAACAAGACGAAATGGAGCACGACGGGTTGACTGGACTGGTAGCTTCTCTCCATGGGACCACTATGGCACGTACGAGCGTGGTGATTCGTTTTCTGACCACCGCTCTTAACTGATAGCACTTGAGTGATTGAAGCGACGTCGGAGAGAGTTGGCTCCCAGACTTTAGATCCACTGGACGCTCCTGGAGGTTGGATTATGATTTGCATTTTTAATGTCCATGAGAGAGAACTGTCAGGAGAGAAACACAGTTGGGCACTTGGACATCAGCATCCGGTCTGCCGAATTCGATTAAAAAGGCGTGATAACTGGTTTTATGTTGTCAAACTCAGATGTTTTGCAATGCATACAGATTTTGTCGATTGCTTTGGCTTATAACTACGGATGTGTGTACGGTTCAATTTATCGAAACTGCATATTTACACAACGTCAACAATCAATTGTTTGTTCCCTAAATATCCAGTAATGGTCTCTATGTTTGGTGTATTAGTTCGCTAGACTTCTATCGATTATTGCATGATAATATCACTAAACGGGAAATCTAAGTAGATTAACCCTTCGGCAAGACTTCACCCTTTTTTTTCAAAACACTGAAACTTTGAATAGGGTAATATTAGAGTTTAGTACCACCCCAAACACAGAATCTATCTGCGTCACAATATTTGGAGAACTGAAGACACTTATAATCACATTGGAACAGACACTTTTAACATCACACTTTGTACATCCGATAATTTGTCACTCGCCGACCCGGATTCGTCATTATTCCCCGCCGGAGTTGGCTAGTCCCATGACGAAAGATTCGCCGAACTCACCGGCTAACCGCGTGTCTGAAACATGCCACCGATTGCTTCAATTAAGTCCGCGAATTGAGCTTGATTAACTACACTGTAGGCGACACTAGCTGGCTGGGAGTCATCGTCGCGCGGATCTCATACTCCAAGATGCTCCGGACACAGACGCAATTCCCACCAGCGCTACTCCGACGCAATGATCTGAATAGAATGCACTGTTCGCGCGCACTGAGCACTGTTGTTTGGACATCGCTCGCGGCGAGCGCCAGGGGAATCAGAACGACCCAACACACCGGGCAACACAGTCTCGGGCATGCCCACCACGGGCGGAAAAGCTTCTTCTTGCTGCCTTGCACCCTTCGCGGTCCATCCGCCCTAAACCTCGTAATGACCCGCACACACCGTGTCGTGACAAACCGACCGAAACATGCCGAAGGAAACATGGCATCCGCGGCACACACGCTGTTACGCGTGGGGGTATGTGTGCGCTGTCACGCTTCCGCGGTTGCTATGGAAACAAAACAATAGACACATGGTCGGCACCAACACTACCACCACCACCAGCGCACAGTGTTTACAATCGCACACATGGCTACGGCTCACCGAAGAGGTTATGTTCTTTTTTTTTTTGGTTTTGTTTTTGGAGCACGATGCACGTTAAGCCCCCTTTCGAATGAGGGATCCTGCAGCCGTGCATTGAGTCACGACCCACGGCCGGAAGTGGGCACCTGCTTTTCCACCTGCACAAGGGCCACCACCCAAACGAGCGGAAGGAGGAGGCGGGAGGGAAGGGCCGGTTCAGCGTACCGTGACGAAAATACGGTGGGTTCGATCAGTGCTAGTGCTTTCCAACCCAATACGCTTTCCACCGTACGGGGTACGCCTCTTTTGCTATCTTACGGCCGTCGTGTGGCCTTCCGGTGGAGTCACCCGGATGGCCCTAATTTTTGGTTCACCCGGCACCACGTGCGGCCCATCCGAATTTCACTACAATTAGATCTGAAATATTCAAACGCAAGCCCCGACGCAGCTCGTTCAACGCTCTCCTTTGAACGCTGAGTACGCACCGTGATAAATAAATAATTACGGCGTGGCGGCACGACGCATGTGTTGCTATTGTAATAAAGATTCAGAACCTTTTATGAGCATAATTCCATGGTCTGAAAGACAGTGTACCAATGTTGTTTTGGGTTAAAATTGTGACGTGACGTAAAGTGATCTCGTGTTTTAGTACAATTTTTAGTACAAGACTTTATCTATTTTTTATGTCATTATTTACAAAACAGATTTTTCTAAATTGATTCAACAAGTGCTTTAAATATTGGTTATACGATATTTGCAGTGGTCTTATGATTTTCTCTATCATTAAAAGCGATTATCAAATCTCTGTATTGGACGACGAAAATATTTCGATAAGTCGAGGACAGCCACAATGAGAGGCTTCGACCCCTCAAGTGAAGATGATACAAATAGAATGAATTTTGGGGGACTATTGACCGAAGCTAGAAAATGTCATAGTATTGCGTATTTTGTAATTTGTTTCTACGTTCATTACCTTCTTGTGCATCTTACCGATGCTAGATCACCAAAGTGAGACAAATTGAACTCAAAACGTGGGTAAAAAAAAGAAAATGCACGAAAAATCGTATACAGACTCTAAAAGATGCATTGAAGTTCGTAAGACATTTAAAAAAATCCTCGAAAAATATTTTGGCGCAGTACATTGATATGTGAATTGCTTCTAGCTAAATGATTTTTTCTAGAGAAATTTAAAACGTGTATTTGTTTTTAAAAAGTTTTCGTTAGTATAGTTATGTTAAGTATAAAAAAATTGAATAGCTATGCTGCATTGAGCTATGTTGTTGATGATGTAAAAAATGTAATAGAGTAAAAATGTGAAAATCGTGCAAATTCATACAAGGATGTGTATGAGTCCTGCAACTAAGTAGAAAAGTATATTTAACAATGTTTTAAAGTTTTCATTTCATTAAAAAAAAAAACAAACGAGTGATCGTATTGCTCTATTACGGGATGTATATTATTGTAAGTACTCATTTCAATCGGATATAAATGTGAAATAATGCAAACTAATTTGTAAAACATGAAAAAAACTATTAAATTAAAGTATTGGTAATGCTGCGGGAACGTAACTCAGTTCCCTAGCAAGTGGTGCGCGTTGTGCGTCATCACGCTCGTGGACGCCGTCAGCGTGGGATACGTCTTGAGCCGTTGCAGTTCCAGCATCGTCCCGAGCTCCAGTATCTGCGTATGCTGTGCCTGCACCAACCGCACCAGGCGCGCCCTCTCCACTATAGCCACCATCCGGTCCTGGGTTGCCTTATGTTCCGTTTGCTCCAGCTCCGTGTCGCGCTGCAGATGCTGCTCCGTCACGTCAATGTTAAGGGCACGCGTTTGCTGATCGAGCAGTTTGTTCTCCTTGCGTTTGGCCGCGATACGCTGATCGATCTCTTCCAGCGATGTTTTGCTGCATAGAGTAAAGAGAAAAGAGCATGACACATTATGCAATGTCTGCCAATCTATCGTCGCCAGCAATGGCTGGAGAGATGACACTCACAGGTCTTGTAGCACTTCCTCCTCGTTCTTGATGGCGTTGCGTATTTTCTTCTCCAGTGCTACCTGACTGAAGTCCTCCGTGCGCTTCATGCCCTTCATCTTTAGCCAGCTCTGGACTTCCTTGGTGATCTTACATTTCTCCACCGTCGCCAGCTGATCGCGAAGGTCCCGCAACTGCAGCTTTAGCGCCCGATGTTCCCACTCCTGGTAGATGATCTTGCGCCGGAACAGTGCGGCGTTCACCATTGCGTTCAGCTTCTTCGTGCCGGCGCGCCGAATGATCGCATTGATGTCCTCAACATCGGTACGGTGTATCAGGACGCACCGATCGAAGTCGCTCGTTCGCCCGGACTGCTGAATTTCGATCCAACCGCGCTTCATGACTAGCTGTACTGTGCGGTTAGTGGCGGCTTCGAACTACCAAAGAGAATCAAACAACGTTAAGTGAAAATTTCAGCGACCATTTCATTTCATCCTGATTCACCTGATCGTTTTGTAGTTGCTCCAGATTTTGAACGAATGAAGCCAACACATTCCTTCTGCTGGTAATCTCTCGTTGAAACGCCGCTATTGCTGCCTCCGCATCCGACAACATTAGCTCGCAGCTTTTTAACTATTTGTATTTATCCAAAAATAACAAGCTACAAGGATTAAATTTCAACAGAATAAAACTTCCAATCGGTTGACTTACCCGGAACTCACTCTCGATCTTAATGCGACGCATCTTGATCAACGTCTGCCAGAGACTGCTGTCCATCCCCGCCGGACAGTTGGACGGTTGATCCAGTGTGTCGCAGTGCCCCAGATAGTCCTGACATTCCTTCGGTAGCAGCAGATTCCCGTGCGTACCGACCGTCTTCTTGGCCACGATGCGCTTCGCCATATCCTGAAACACCGACACGGTGACGATCGAACGCAACTGAGTCTTCGGTCGGCGCCTACGGCGCGAAAAACAAAGAAAACTATGACGAAATGTGCCCGGAACAGTGTTAGCGTATCGTTCGATTACTTGAAAATCTTGTACGCTTGATCAACGAGTGCCGATTGGGCCGTGTCGGAAAAGTTGATCTTGAACTGCTTATCCAACAGACGATCCTTCGTTCGCAGCGTATCGTACGTGTTGCGGTAGTCGGTGGCCTTCTCCTGGAACTCGTTCAGTACATCCGTCAGCTGATCGCTATAGTCCCCGGTCTGTTCGATCTGTTCCCGCAGTCGGTTGGCGTTGGCTTCAAACACGAGGCGGGCATGATTGTAAAGCGTTGCCCGAAGAATTCGCATCTCTTCCTGCCGTATGGCCGATTCGATCGTGATCTTTTGCAGCGTGAGTCTAGCGACGGTCGTGTTGAATCGTTTTATTTGCTCGTCCAGACTAACGGCCAGCTCCTGCAGCTCGTCCTGCAGCATCTTCCGGTAGCGCAGCCGTTCCTGACGCAATACATTACTTTGCTCTTCATACTCTTTTACCTCGCGTATATCCGTTTCGTTGTAGTGCTGTGGCTCTTTGCCAATTTCCTGAGGATGACAGTTCTAGTGTTATAGCAGGTTTAAAATGTATAACTAAGAGCACACTCACCAAGCACTGTGGAAGTGGTAAGCTCTTCTTTATCTCATCCTCCCAGCGGTGCTCCAGTACACCGTCCATCATAATGACGAGAGCCCGGTCTTTAAAGTCATCTGCCAGCAGTTCGCGCTGCCGTCGTTCGCGTTCCTGTCGTTCAAGCTCCAACAGCCGTTCGACGCTGGGACTAATGTACGGTGGCACAGGGATCTCACTGTCCTCCGTGTGTATAATGGTATCCGGCTGCTCGTCTGACTCGTACCTAGGATCTTCTACCTCTGTCACTGCAAATGTTGCGGTACGCTCTCCCATCAATTTTGCCAGGAACACCAGCTCTTCCTGCACATAGCGTGCTCTGCGATTACGCTTCAGGACCAGCTCCATCTCCTCATGCTTCAGTGTTTTGATTTGCTCGAACTTTTCGTTGAACAAAGTGCGCAACTTTTCAATCTCCATCTGTAAGTAGCGAGCACGGGCGTTGAAAGCACGCAGAGCGTTCGCCGTTTACCAACACTTACGTCACCACAGATAAGCTCAAAGTAGAGCTGCTCGAACGTAACCACCTCGAGCTGGTCGTATCGTAGCGCGTACGGCGCGAAAAACTGATGCGTGGTCGTGCCAGACAGGGCGTACGATTTCTTCAGCGAGGCACGAGCCAGGTTGTCCAGGACGTTACCGTAGTCCGGATCGCGGTTGAGGATCGATTCCAGCTGGTAAGTGGGCGTCGGTTTCCACGGTAGCAGGGCATCGTGGCTGGCGTTCAGTTCCGTCTCGCGATAGACTCGCACCTTCTCCAGGTGCTGCCGGTATTGGTTGGCTGGAAGTATAGCGTAATTCTCTACGAACGCTCGCTTGAAGATGGATCTACAAGTAAAGTAGTTATGTAGCCTTCAATTCGTTGTTTTTTCTAATCGACAGATACCTTATTTTCCAAGGCTTTTTGTTCATGATCTTCCAGCAGTTTTCAACGAGCCGTTCATTTATTTTGCTCTGCGACTGTATAAACCGCTGCAATCGCCTCTTTTCTTCATCCTTTGTTTCGTTTGCCTATCGTGGAAAGGATGGATGTTACAACTCAGAAATATGTGAACGAAATTCATCCCATCGCTACCTCCTCGGTGAGCTTTTCGGTCGCCTCCGCGTTCAGATTGAACGCCTGCAGCGGAAACCGTTCCTCCTCCGGTGCCTTTTCATTGCGGTCGACAAGTTGCTGAAGCTGTTGTTTAATTTCTGCAAACTCCACGAATATTGCCGCGTGCTCCGGTTCGTACACTTTTCCCTTTTCCTCCCGGCGTTCATTTTCTTTCCTGTCAATCCAAGGTTCTGTCTCACCTCCGGAAGCTTCCTCTTGGTTGCGAATGCTTTCCACATCATTGCAAGTTTTTGGGTAGCAGAAAGTTTTAGTTGGAGCCGTGGGAGCGCCGCTACTCTTGCCACTCGATATGGACTGGAGCAGCTTTAGAACGAACATCATTCCACTGTGGCATATTACGGATAGAAATCTGTTTGGAAAAGACATGAAAAGCAGAAATCATCATCATTCCAATAGCCCAAACGGCGATCCCAATACTTACTCATGTTTCGTGTCAAGCGAAACTTGCTTTATACCTCCATTAAACCTCCCATCAAAGTATAGAGAGCAGACCAGCTTATCTTCGGCACACTCGTACAGCGCAATCTTCCCATCCATCGACCAAGCGTATAGGTATCGTTCGTCTGCACAAAGCTCGAGATGTAGCGCTGACTGGGGCGCTTTGATACTTTTGACTAGGACAACGTCCATTTGACCATCCGATCGTGAAATCTCCAGCACATCAATGCCATTACTTCGTATTTCGTACGCGTAGAAACTCAACGTATCACCAGATCGCTTTGGAACAATTTGACAATAGTTTTGGGGCAGCTCCAGCACCGTCCTGCTGACTTCATCCACGCAGTGCTGCTTCACGATAAGTTCCAGCGTGTTGTAACTCACCTTGCCATCATCTTCCACCGGCTGGACAACAAGCATCTCTTCACTGCTGCACCAAAGAAACAGACTCAGCGTCTGCCGGAGACAATCGACCACTTGCAGAACATTCAGCTGAAGCTCCCGAGATATTTCCAGAATAGCCAACTGCCCACTACCATCCAGTGCAGCAAAGTAGCTGCTATCTGCGATGGCAAAAACTACCGACAGGATCGGATGCCGAGACAGACACAACCGATCCGGCAACCTTAGCTGCTGCTCGTCAACAGCGATCAACTGAAGTGCGCCGGAGACGGTTCCTACCACCAGGCACGGTATCTCCATGTGGCTGGCAAAACATTCCAGTCGTCCAACACTTATCGTACTAATCGCCACACCTGTTTCAAGGTTCAATAGCTGCACGGTACCACCCAGTTTGATGGCGATCATCTGTTTCGGGGTTTCGGGATACGTGCAGCAAAACACATACCCAACGTCTAAATCCTTCACGATTTGGAACTCCACATTGCGCACATCCGTATCCATCGCGGTTCGCATAATAAAACCCTCCCTCGTGACACCCAACAGCCCCTCGGAGGTGGAGTAGTACAGCAGCTGACTGTATGGCGCATCGGATTGGGTCGACCACAACTGGTTCCACGTTCCTTTCTGTCGCTTGTAGAAGTTAACCTGCCCATCCGGTGCACTGGCGAACAGTCCACCTTTGCAGTAGAAAACGAATGGAATGTAGTCAGCATCACTATGGAGCGCCTCGTCAGGACCACTTATGGTTTGACCGATTTGTCCCGTCGAGGATATTATCTGCAAACGAGCGAAATAGAGTGATCGAATAGGTTGCAAACCACACGCACGAAACGGCCCCCCCAACTCACGATAGACACTCTTGCCTGCTGTGTCACTACCGCCAGGTTGCCATCGATGAGAAAGGTGACGCAAAGGGGAAGCGCTTCCTTCTCCAACTCCAACTCGATCGTTCGCTCAATGAGACGACCGATGCGAATGTTTCCATGCACTTCCCAGAGCTTCAGCACGGGCTTCCGCGGTGCGTACTGACACACGGCAAACACTGCCGACGGGCTACAAATCAAACGCTGCGTGTCGCAGTAGATGGGCGAAGGCTTCTTGCACAACAGTTCCTTGCTGCGCCAGGCGAACACCTCCAGCGAGTAGTCCGGCACACCGGTGAGAGCAACGAGAAGCTCGCTCTCCGAGAAGCACAGCGCAATGTAAGAACATTCGGTTTGATCTGGAAGGCATTACAGAGAATTGCACAACGTCCAAGAATTTCACAGTAGTATCCGTACCTCCTTCAAGAACCGACAGCACGGTGTTTGCAGGGTACGAAATGAGCAGTATACGCGGTTTGATGCAGCGCTCCGCAAAGGCAAGTATCGGGAATAGTTTATGCCCCGCCAGGCAAGCGACTCCATTCCCCGACGTAGCGCTATCGGCCAGGTAGTGAGTGATGGCAGCGGTTTTCAGGTTCACGAACAAAACATGCCCACCCATTGCTATGGCAACGGCCGCATTACCGACGACGCACGCCATCTCTACTGCACCGGGCTTCATCCATCTGCGGGTGTAAGTGTTCCTTAGGTGTAAATGGAATCCAAATGCACTTCGCTGTCTACTTACTGTGCCTTCGTTCTGATGGTTTGTTCCATGTTTACTCTTTCTCGCCTAAAATGCCGTGTTCAAAACCCTGTATTGCACCATAGACTGAACGGGCTGTTTGTGCACTGTGTTTGTCACCTTGCACTGAACTGAACAAAATCCTTCCCATAAACAAAGTCACCGCATGCTGACGCCGTTGCTAGACAACCCAACAGGCGGTGCAGCTCGTACACTTATCAAACCAGAAATAAAAAAAAAACTCACTGGCCACTTCAATGTACACCATAAAAGATTTTATTTTACACATTAAACTAACCATAAAATATTAACATGTATGGCCACGTTTTGTTTTGCATGTTGTGTTTCTTACCAGTACATCTTAGTTTAAATGCTTGTGCCGCCGTGTCGCGGCAGAACCGGTTTCCAGTATACAATACCCAGAGCGAATCATGTGTCCCCGCCAGTGGGGAGTGTCCTAGTTGTCCTCCTTGATCTTGCCGAGCAGCGCGTCGCACGTCTTCTTCGCGTCGCCGAGCAGCATCGAGGTGTTCGGTTTGTAGAAGATCGGATTGTCGACCGCAGCGTAGCCGACACCGAGCGAACGTTTCATCACCACCACCTGCGGGAAGAAGTGCGGAGTATGAGTGCGTCAGTTCGACCGATACCGTCCCCTTTCCTCGTTTTGCGACAACGTACCTGATCAGCCTTCCAGACGCGCAGCACCGGCATGCCGGCAATGATCGAGTTCGGGTCGTCCTCGGCCGCACTGTTCACCGTATCGTTCGCCCCGATCACCAGCACCAGGTCCGTCTCCTCGAAGTCGTCGTTGATCTCCTCCATCTCGAGCACGTCGTCGTACGGGACGCCCGCCTCCGCCAGCAGCACGTTCAGCTGGCCCGGCATTCGGCCCGCCACCGGGTGGATGCCGAAGCGCACCTTCTTGCCCCGGGCCTTCAGCATGCTGACCATCTCCGCGATCGGGTACTGCGCCTTGGCCACGCACAGCCAATCGCACCGGACGAGCCGATCAGGGCGCCTACGATCGTCATCAGGTTGTTGTTCAGCATGAAGCCCTCCGCGCACAGGGCCCAGCCGGAGTACGAGTTCAGCACCGTGATCACCACCGGCATGTCCGCACCACCGATGGCCGCCGTCAGCGTCACTCCCATCGCCGTCGACATGGCGGCGGTAGCACCGAGCAGTCCCAAACCGCCCGCCATCGACGGCTCCAGATAGAACGCACCCATCGCGGCCAGATTACCCGCCAGCAGGCCTCCGTTGATCATATGCCGTCCCGGGAGCAGCAGCGGAGCGGAGTTCAGTACACCCTGCAGCTTGCCGTACGCCACGAGCGATCCACTGAACGTGACACCGCCGATGTACGTACCGAGGAACAGGGCAGTCTTGAGCACGTTGGCAGCCGGATCGGTGGCCAGCGTCGGGAAGTCGTGCATGTACGTAGCCACACACGTCAGCACTGCGGCCGCACCGACCAAACTGTGGAACGCCGCCACCAGCTGGGGCAGGTCGGTGATCTGTATGCGCTTCGCAATGATCGATCCGATCAGGCCACCCAATCCCGCCACACCGCCCATCTGCATCAGCACCTCCGTACTCGGTGCCATATGTCCGAGCGTTGCCGCAATGCCCCCGGTTACGCCCATCATGCCGAGCGCGTTGCCCAGGCGGGACGTTTTCTGCGACGACAGGCCCACCAGCGCTCCGATGCAGCACAGGCTCGACGCCAGGTACGCCATCTGATGGATTTCGGGCAGGTTCTGGAGCGCCCCGACGCCGTAGCCGCCGAGGAAGAGCGCCGCCGGGACGCCGTACAGGTAGTTGTGCTCCGGTGGGTCCGTCGGTCGCTTGAACATGTCCAGCATGCGCTGCGTCACCAGGAAGCCACCGAAGATGTTCACGAACGAGATGAGGGCTGCCCCGGCCGCCAGCGTCTCGATCGTGTTCGACGGCATCACCCCGCCACCCATCAGCAGCAGCCCGCCGACGGCCGTGATGCCGGAGATGGCGTTCGTGACGGACATGAGCGGCGAGTGGAGGGCCGGCGTGACGCCCCACACCGTGTGGTAGCCGACGATGCCGGACATCGCGAACGTCGTCATCATCGTGGTGAAAGCGGCATTCGGCGCGATGGCACCGAGTCCGAGCAGCGTGCCGAGCCCACCCGTGTACATCAGACTGCTCCGGAGCGTATCCTTGAACGGATCGGGCAGTGGCGCTTCGGCTTTGATAGCGGCACCGGTGGTTGGTTGCGCCGCTGGCGGTGGCTTCGCCGACACTGAGATCACCGGTGGCGGCCACATCAGATTACCGCCCTGCAGCACGATGCTACCGCGTACCACCTCGTCCTCGAGATTGATGTGGAAGTGATCCCGCTCGCCGATGGAGAGCAGGAACTTGGAGATGTTGTTCGCGTACAGCGTGGAGCTCTGGGTCGGCAGGCGGCTCGGGAAGTCGGTGAGACCGACGTGGACCACGTCGTGCACGACCTTGATTTCGCCCGGCACGGTCGTCTGCACGTTTCCGCCCGCTTCAGCCGCCAAATCCACGATCACGCTGCCGGGTTTCATCGATTTAACCATTTCCTCCGTGATCAGTCTGCAGAAGGGCGAATAAAGAAACGCATTTTTACAACCGTTTGCGTGCAATGCTATGCACAAGCTTGCACACAACTTTTCAACAAATGTAGCGTGCAAGCTGTTTGTTCGATCCAAACCGAAAAACCGCAACTTACAGTGGAGCCTTCTTGCCCGGGATGAGGGCGGTCGTGATGATAACGTCCACCTCCTTGCACTGCTTCGCGAACAGCGTCATCTCCGCCTCGATAAACTCCTTGCTCATCTCCTTGCTGTAACCGCCGGCCGTCGAACCGTCCTCGCTGATGTTGATCGTCAGGAACTCGGCCCCCATGCTCTCCACCTGCTCCTTCACCACCGGGCGCGTGTCGAATGCACGCACGATCGCACCCATGCCCCGCGCTTGCCCGATCGCCGCCAGGCCCGCCACACCGCCGCCGATGACCAGAATCTTCGCCGGCGGCACCTTACCGGCGGCCGTGATCTGACCGGTGAAGAAGCGCGGGAAGTGGTTAGCGGCCTCGATTACCGCCCGGTAGCCGGAGATGTTGGCCATCGACGACAGGGCGTCGAACACCTGGGCACGCGAAATGCGCGGAATGGAGTCCATGGCTGGAAGGAAACAGAGCACTCGCGTCAGATGTCCCCCATTCCAAGGATGTTCCCGTGTCCTTACCGAATGCGTTAATCTTCCGCTGGGCGAGCTTATCGATCAGTTCTTTGTTCTGGGCAGGGTACAGGAAGGAGATCAGCGTCGATGACTCTCGCAGTTGAGGAATTTCCACCTCAGCCGGTTGGCGTACTTTCAGCACAATGTCTGTGGAGCGTACGGTACCGGGTGAAAAGAGCATTCGACCAAGAGAAGATGGCACTACACTCACCAGTCTCGAAGGCACGCCGACTATCGACGATGTTGGCTCCGGCGGCTTCGTAGTCTGCATCGCGAAATTTCGCATCCAAACCAGCTCCGCTTTCGATCTGCACCTTGAAACCTTTCTTGATGAGAGCGCCAGCGACAACCGGAGTTACAGAAACGCTGAAAGACAATCGTAAAGGAAATCGTAACTTTCGAATCAAACTGGAACTTTGTACAAAAGTTCTTCAGAGGTCTTAGCATGCCTTCTAGTATTATTTTTATTGTTATGAAACCCTCTTGACGTGAGGCGTCGTTTGGTCTGTACAGAAAAGTCTGTAGAACAACAGTTGAGACATTTCCAGTGACATTTTTCCCCGCCAAAGGCACCCTTTCACCCCCTTTCACACGTTTTTAGTACAAGTTTTAGTACAAAAATGTTATCTATTTTTAATTTGGGGTATTTATGGGTCTGACTCATCGAATTTGATTCACTATGTTGTCCGCCAAATCTTAATATTTTTTTATTTTTTTGTCATTTTTTATCAAAATTAGAAAAAAAGATTAACAAGGAGAAAAAATAGCTTAATCATAAACATTTGTGCAACTGGAGGGGTTTGTATCACGTGGGACCAATCACATTTAGAAAAAAAATAACACTTTGTTCTATATTACAGCAATATAATCTCGTTTATGATTTTCATATTTAGGATAAGTATATTAAAACTTGTACAAGTAATTTTGATTGAATGATGCCAAACATGTGTAAAACTCGTAATTCTAGCTGTATTTTATAGCCTCCTTCACACTATAAGTATCGAGATTCCGACCGAGAGCGGAAATTTTTGAATATTAATGCTTTTGTAATTTCTGAAGATTTTCCAATACTTGAAAAACAGTTACGGCACGTTACTCATTGGCAGTAAACGTGTATTTTTGGATTGTTTTGTTTTTCTTTTATCCCGCTCCCGCTCAATTTGATGAAATAAGGAAAAAGGTTTGTTTAGGGTTAAGGTTTGTTTAGGGCAAAAGTTTTAATACCTTAGATAGATAAGTCAAACATTTTTTTATTGGAATAACGTTATCTACTATATCTTTAATCTTAAGCATAAAATTTTATTGCATATTTTATTGGAAATAGACATATAACTTTTATTAATAAATTAACACAAATGCAACTATATCATTAACAATTTAAGAAAAAAATATAAAAAATGTTACATTTTTTGCCTTTGTAGCAAAAAAAAAACTAGAAAGCCAAAAACATTGTAGAAAACCCCAACTTTTTACTGTTTTATTTCAATCCAAAAAGGTAGCTAACAAGTAACACGAGGAGATTGATTTTAAAGTATTGGAAAATCTATAGAATTTTTAAATTTGATGAGAGCGCCAGCGACAACCGGAGTTACAGAAACGCTGAAAGACAATCGTAAAGGAAATCGTAACTTTCGAATCAAACTGGAACTTTGTACAAAAGTTCTTCAGAGGTCTTAGCATGCCTTCTAGTATTATTTTTATTGTTATGAAACCCTCTTGACGTGAGGCGTCGTTTGGTCTGTATAGAAAAGTCTGTAGAACAACAGTTGAGACATTTCCAGTGACATTTTTCCCCGCCAAAGGCACCCTTTCACCCCCTTTCACACGTTTTTAGTACAAGTTTTAGTACAAAAATGTTATCTATTTTTAATTTGGGGTATTTATGGGTCTGACTCATCGAATTTGATTCACTATGTTGTCCGCCAAATCTTAATATTTTTTTATTTTTTTGTCATTTTTTATCAAAATTAGAAAAAAAGATTAACAAGGAGAAAAAATAGCTTAATCATAAACATTTGTGCAACTGGAGGGGTTTGTATCACGTGGGACCAATCACATTTAGAAAAAAAATAACACTTTGTTCTATATTACAGCAATATAATCTCGTTTATGATTTTCATATTTAGAATAAGTATATTAAAACTTGTACAAGTAATTTTGATTGAATGATGCCAAACATGTGTAAAACTCGTAATTCTAGCTGTATTTTATAGCCTCCTTCACACTATAAGTATCGAGATTCCGACCGAGAGCGGAAATTTTTGAATATTAATGCTTTTGTAATTTCTGAAGATTTTCCAATACTTGAAAAACAGTTACGGCACGTTACTCATTGGCAGTAAACGTGTATTATTGGATTGTTTTATTTTTCTTTTATCCCGCTCCCGCTCAATTTGATGAAGTAAGAAACAAAAGGTTTTTTTGGCACAAAACTTTTAATACCTTTTAAACAGATAAGTCAAAAAATTATTTTATTGGAATAACGATATCCACTATATCTTTAATTTTTAACATGCCATATTTTATTGGAAATAGACGTATAACTTTTATTAGTAGATTAACACAAGGTCAACTATATCATTAAAAATGTAAGAAAAATATCAAAAATGTTACATTTTTACCTATGTAGCAAAAACAACTAGAAACTCAAAAACATTGTAGAAAACCACAACTTTTTATTGTTTAATTTCAATCCAAAAATATAAGCAGGTAGCTAACAAGTAACACGAGGAGATTGTTTTTGAAGTATTGGAAAATCTTTAGAAATTTTAAATTTATTAACATTTGTAAATGACCCGTCACAATTATCGCAAGTTTCAACTACATTTTTGTTACGCAAAAACACAAAAAGAACGAAAAATTGTGCTCTACAATTAAAAATGCATATTAAGCAACTGATTGGGTATAAGCAGCTGATAAAGCACATTCAAACCGTAACGGCACAAGGTAGCACAAGTGCAATAGAAGTGTACTTGAAAACGATGCTCGATGGAGCTTTATAAACAAATCTAACGCAAGCAAATCGTGAATCAAAAACAACTCCATTGTGGTGGTTTAAATCGATTCTTAGCTACTCATTATCATTTCAAATCAATGCACATACCACAACAGTCATACGTTTAATCCATAAAATAATAAAAATATTTCGTAAAGAGAACAGAAAGCTTACCGTCGCTCGTTCGTCCACCTTTCCTTCGGCACACCGATTACCAGATTCTGGTAGGGCACACCCTTAACCGCCGCCGCCGGCTTGCCATCCTTCTGCAGCAGCTTAACGCTACCTGTAACGTACAATTTTGAAATTTGGTCACATTATGTTTCGTTTCACGCGCCGTCTTCCCCCCCGAAACGCACCGGAAAACAGGCGCAGCGGATGCAAGTGCGGCGGTTTCGTCACCTGCAGCAGTGCATCTCCCCGCTGGCAGCACAGGCGCAGCACACCGCGCGTCATAGTGTGCGTCCTCGTGTAATCGTCGTCGTTGTCGTCGCCGGCTTTGTGCTGCTCCTGTCACACCGTCGTCTCGTTGCCTTGGTGATTTCCACCCCAGCCCAGCCGATATTTTGTGCCGGTTCTCTGATGCTCGCTCGCTTTCGCCGGCGGTTATCAATCTGGACACGGAAAACAACGTGGCAAGTGTGATAATGCAGTTTGCAATTTGTTTGTCTTTACGTGTTTCGTACGTAGCGGAACGGAGCCAGTACGTTCACTCACAATCACACGTTATTGCAATAAGCCTCAACGGTAGGCAGAAGACGAAGGCGCACACATACACACACAACAAAACAAAACAAAACAAAAACGCCTATAAAAATAAACAACGTCCAAATGATAAAACCATCGCCATCGGTGT
>KZ071971.1:52332-63375 GCA_002091845.1 Anopheles cracens | reverse complement strand
ATCTCAAAGCACCAAATGACTTTAAAACATACACCCAGTTCCAAAAGCTGAGCAAAGAGAACCTACATACAATTGAAACAGAATCTGGAGAAACCTCTCATCATCGTGGCTGTCGTGGATACATTAATCAGTACTCTATTTGATCATCAACAACAACAAAGTATCAAGAAGAAGTTGAATAGAGAAGGAGTAGTATAAAAACATATTCAAAAACTCTAGTCACAGTTAGATAAATAATTACACAAAGATATTATTTCATTTGGAACGACACACACAATTTCGAAAGATGTGAAAAACCGTTAAAAAATGAAAACATCGCTAATTTTACAAAATGAGCAATACTACTAGGTATAATTTTAATGTTATTCAACGCTGAATACACGTAAAATTCTATAAAAATGCTGTGGTTTTCGTTTGTTTTTTTTTGGTTTATGTATATGATAGACAATAAGAATTATAATGTGTTTCTTAATAAAAGTTTTGTTTTTACTTTTGTAATGTGCTTTAGGCATACTTTTGTTAATTTCACTAATGCCGGAAGGATAGTAACGGAAGTTAAATAAATGTTCATGGATCCTAAATTTATAGTTAGATAGTTAAAAAATTGAGATCGGTCGAAAAGTTAGACAAGCGATGCGCTGAAAGTTTAAAAAATGCTACCAGTTGGTATATAGTTATATTTGAAGAAAAATTTGATAAATTAGAGAAATATTACACCTCTTATAACATGATTCGTCTTGCTGCACACGTTGCTCATCCCTGGTTTCAAAACAGACGCGCATAAAAATACGAAACCAGATGAGACGATCTCCGGGGCGAGCCGTGGCGATCAGGGAGGATGGAGCTTTAAACGCAATTTACAACAACACAGCAAATACGTCAACAATACACAAACAGCGCAAAGTTCATGAAATAGAGCATGTAGCCTTAGTGGCCTCGTCGTAATAACGAACGTAATCAACATTGTATCATGCCCCTTACGCTTTCTAACCATTACCTACCCGGAGTGAAGCTTTTTCAGAAAAACCACACAAAACAACCCCTTTGCTCTTAGTAAAAACACTCCTACACACTAGCCTAACCCAGCACTACGGTTGCCTCTCGCTTAGAACAGCACGTACTACATACGCTCAGCTTACAATTCCTATGCCTCGCGATATACGCGCAACAAACCCCACAACAACCCCACAACCCGCCGCAGAGCAGACGGAATTGCGTCGCAATTTTTTTGTGGATTGCGAACGCGGCAGCACACGCCCGGCACGGCACAGCCACCGAAACCCGGCCGGCATGTTTATCAGCGCGGCGCGTAAGCGTAAGAAGCTTCGGAGCCGGGGTGTGCGTGTGTTTAGAAAGAAATCCGTTTCAACCGATCGAGCCCCCTTTGCGCGTGTGGGAAGAAGGAACGCCGGAATCCGGTCTGTCCTGTTTGTCGTCTGTATCGCCAAATCGCCTGCGATCGTGTGCATCGATCACCGGCACAAAACAATCGGTGTCGTTCGTTCGCTCTGGAACGGGAGGCCTTGAATCGGGCCGCGAACTAGTTCTCGCGATCGCGAAAGGTCACATGCCGGGTGATAACTTGGGTGACGACTCTCGCTAATCGAGTAAACGCAAATTTGGAATTTTTGTTTTCATTTGTTTTTTTTTTTTGTTATAGATTAGAACGTTGTTCTTCTTCGTAGTACGTTAAAAAACCTCTTCTTTCATATTACTGATTTGATACCATCATCTTGCAGCTTAGTCTCAATCGTTCTGCATCGTTCCGGCTATGAATAGAACTTTGGTCGGGTCTTTACGTCAGCAACGGTAATGAAAATATCGAACAGCAGAGTATCAACTCCCAATCCCGTTCCCTTCACCTGCCGTCCGGTATGTGAGCCTCTCCAGCTGTGAATCCATCACGAACCAACCTACGGTGCAGAAGTAATTGAAAAAAAAAGAAAAGTAATATCTGATTTGGTGCATATTTCTCTCGCACAGCTTACCTTATCACCACTGCAAACGACAGTTAAGTCTCGGTACAGATTTGATCGGTGCTCACTTTCCACCGAACGAGCCGTTCGGTCGGGCCGTTATCGACTGATAAGATTTCCCCCGGGACGTGCGACGCGGGGGGCTGGGTTCCGATTGATTGTTTCGCCCATATTGGGCAAACTTTGCCCACGAAAAAACCACCCCATTCCTAGGAGAAAAACAAAACGATGATAAAAATTGTGTCCCAGAACAAGAGCAGCACCAACACGAAATTGTGGAAAAAAGCGAAACAAAACAAACTGCGGCACACGTCGTCGTTGTTACGTAAAGTTGACCGAAAGGAGACCGAGATTTGCATGTTTTTTTTGCCAGTTTTGTTTTCGTTGTTTTACCGTCAAAAAATGGTCCATACGGTCCGTTAATTATCTCCGATTGCCCGCCATGACTGGGCGCGATAAGAGTCGGGGCGGGTGCGTTTGTTATCATTTCTGTACGGTCATTCCCATCACTCACGCGGTGGAGTTCTGAAATTTTGCAGACATGGAGGCCCTGCCCGCCCCCACTCCATTATCGCAGTATTAAGTAACATGTTTAGATGGAAAATGGCTTGAAAGTTAGATAAAACGTCCAAAACAAAAACAACTCAATCCGAGTGACATTTATAGCGCGGCTCTACGTGGCCATTGTGTATTTCTGCTCCAGCTCCACGCGAGCCGCATACACGCACACAAATTACACATTGTACGGCTTCGAGAGCAGCTGTTATCGTATTTGGAAGACATACGTTTTGGGAGGGAAAACCAGACTGTGCGACAGAGCTAGGCTGCGGATGCTCATGGTATCGGCGCTATCGTGCATTGAACTTTTCGAGAAGAGTTATGCAATTGAAGAACATGTAACTTTTAAATGTCCATTGAGTGATCCAATGGGAGTGAACGTGCAATGTCGGTTCATGCATATTCGGGATGACTCAATGAACCTACATCGACTGATAGCCGGGAAAAGGCGAAGCGATATGTGTTCACATAATTCGAATGCATTTGAGTTCTTCGTCTTTTTAAGTTGGTAGGTGTCCACACCCAACTTTCAAGTGATAGTCACCGTGTTAAACAAACCTTATAATAAAACAATAGCCTACCGCATTCCCATGCAAAGCTTATTTTAAAATAAAAATCAAATCACAATACCCAAAACAATTCGATAACACAAATCTTATTCTCGAGGATCATGTCCAAATGTGTAAAAATGCGATAAAAGTGCATCTTATACGATGAAACGACATCTAGCCCTGTAAAGCTCTCTCTCTCTCTCCAAACACAAATAACAATTAATCAAATTGTCACTTATTATCACCAATTAAGAGCCCATTTCAACATTTTCTCGCGACCGGCGGCATGCGGGAATGCTCGCCCGTTTTCCCATCGAAATCGATCGAAACACCCATGCGGCCCATGGCGGCTTGTGCATTGCCACGCGGCATTCGGCTGCACTTGCATTGGAGACAGTTTGCCCGACATTGTAGGAGAGTTTCGTTCGAGTTGATAATCGGTTCGTCGTGTCTAATCAAAGTTGGTAGGTCCGGGCCACAATCTTATCTCTGGCCGAGGTGGGCAAACGAAAGGGCGAACACATCTGGCGAGGGTCGTATTTGCATTTTCATCCCCGTGTCGCTTTACAATGGCTTCTCCCAATGGCTTCGAACGAGGTTCAAAGTGTTCCTTACAGCTCAAGGGAAGAAACGAGAGTATATTTTTGGAGCGTATCACGTTGGATTCATTTCGTTTGGAAGACTACACCCAGAACTGAGTTTCCCGTCAACAACATTTCACTTAGCACAACAGCCACACACAATCCGGTCGGCCTTGAACGCGCCTACTGGATGCATCCAAATTCCAGACCGTGACACGGTGGCAAAACAGGCCACCAAACTGCCTTGACTGGATGTTGTCAATATCCCGACCAAACGCAACCAGTATGTTGAAGCTGGTGATTAACAACAATCGGGCGAGCCTCCACGTTGCTTTTAGCACATTCTGGTCACGTTGGGCGCGTTCGGACCGACGCACAACATGGCGCCCGGTTTCGGTTTCGCGGATTCGCGATCCGTCCGCCACGATAAATTCTGCCGTCTATCTTTCCGTCTGTGTTCGCGGAAGAAATGCTCCTTCCTGCTTGCTTCTAATAAAACCGGCAAACTCCGCAATGCGTGCCGGTTGTATATTTTCTAAAAATAATACTGAAATCTGTTGCGCTTCCTCGGATGCGTACGAGGTACGCGCTGCGGCCGTGCCGGTATCATATCGTTTTTAGCGAATTTTTTTTGCATTTCTAGTCCGGCGAAGCTTCGTGCTCTGGTCCGCCGAAGCTTCCCTGGGATGTATGAACCTTCTGCGGGTAGTGTCTGACGTGACCTCACATTTCAAGGCACGGGTGGTTTCAAACAGGTCCGCGAACTCGCTTTCACAAACCAGTTCTTCACGGGTGACGATCCTGCGCCGGCAGTGCAGTGTGTGCAGTGCGGCGGTGATCTTAAGCAAAAGAAACGGAAACGATCATACGCGTCCCTGTCGTCGAGGCAGACGATCCATAGCCGGGCCCGGCGTGGGGTCCCGGTCTGGATGCGGAGAAGAAGCATAAAGTGCGCTCCATCATGCAAAACGCTGCACATATTCAAATGCGGCCATTGCCACGGCCCTTCGACGGGGACGCTAAAAATATCGCGCCGTATGCGTTTATGACGAAAGAGCCATCAGACGTGTGGATGCGAATCTGCAGGGGATGAAACGGGAGATTAACGGCTAACGAGGGGGTTCTGGCGGATCGCGGCGGTGGTCGCGGTTCGCTTATTCTGCGAAAAGAGATTCTCACTGTGAGAAGAATAATTTGTTCTCGCTCTCTCGCCCTCGCACACTCACCATGGCGAATCCCACGAAGTAACGCAGCAGGCCATGCTCCAACCTTATCGATACGCGCCGGTTCCTGATGGGGAGCCAACACTTTGGGGGAGGCTCGGTCTCTCTGTCTCTCGTTCTCACACGCGCTCACATACACACGCGCACATCCTTAGTTCCGCGGCAAATCCGCGGACCGTCGCGAGAGCAATCCGGCTCTCCGGCGGACGCGCACACTTTGTTCGCGACAGTCGTGGCAGCAACACCGTCCGTTCGTTCGTGTCGGGTACACCAGTGCGGGGGCAAAGTCTTGTCACATACCTTTCCAACACCGTTTCTGCTCGGCTGATCATTACGTGCGTGTAGCTGCTGTGTCCACTGTTCCGGTTCCGGTTGCAATCACAAATCAAACCAGCACTCGCTGAACGCCTCTTCACGGAAAGTTTCTTCCCCTGTGAGTGAACGAACGTTTGTTTACGTATACACCCGGCTGTCAAAAAGCGCCGGCACCTGAAAATACATACACCCTTATCAGCTGACTGTAACCATGGGCACTGATAATGTTGACAAAATTGTCTTCCCCATTGAGGGGTCAAATTCCTTGCTTTCTAATGTTTTATGTCGCTCTACTTACAGATAGTACGCACCTAGAGAATCGCAACCATGGCTCGTCTTCTCGCACGCTTCTGCAAGGCCCTTCCGGTGCAGGGTCAGTCCAGCAGCCGTTCGGTTCTGCCGGCCGTTTCGATGGTACCGTCGCGTGCCCGCAGTAAGTACATCTTTATCTCCGCCGTGTCCGTCTTATCGGGGATCGTTCTCGCTTTTCGCAACGTGCGTGAGTGTGCGTGAGAGTGGGTTGCTGCGCGGTTGCAATTGCACGTACGCCACGGCATACTCCGGTCGTCATGGTTTCGCTGAACCAAGCGCGACCATGACCTGTTTCTTAGCTCGTACTACAAACTGACCGTTAAAAATTAACATCTTCGCTATGGAGAATCTTTTCTTTCTGCGAAGTTGCCCTTTTTCACCCCCTCCAATTACACGAGCTTGTGGGATTAAATAATTGTTTTTGTGCGCGAGATGCTGCGGATGTTTTTTATGTTGTTTTTTTTGCTTCCGCGATCGGTCTGCATTTTAATACATACTTATTTGACTGGTGGCGGCAGCTACGATCAAAACAATTTCAAAGGTCGATTGCGGCCTGCCTCCCCTAATCATGATTTAATAATCGCGATCGGCTTCGAGTGTTCCGGATGCAGCCGTGGGGCTTGTTATGTTAACTGCCTTATCATGTTGACCTACATAGGGCTTCGGTTTGAGAGTTGATGCAAATTTCCAGCGCCCTTTAATCGAATGCGTTTTTAATGCCTCAACTTGATAGATTTTTCTACGCTAATTCCTGTTTCAAAACTGTCTTTCAGGCAGCGATGCTCGCATCCAGGCCGTGAATCCTGTGGTCGAGATGGACGGCGATGAGATGACGCGCATCATCTGGCAGTTCATCAAGGAAAAGCTGATCTTTCCTTACGTTAAGGTTTGTATTCTAATGTCGCATAATGGTTGTTATGTAGGTGGAAAATGTAATTATATATCGTATTTGCAAACAATCATGAATTTGCAAATTGTCCAAATCTTCAAAACTATTTTGAATTCTCATTTTCATTCTATTTAGAATCAGATCTGGTTTTGTTCTTCAAATGTAATGTTCGAAAACCTTAAAAATACTCACTTTCTGAACGTGTTTTGTATGCCAAACGCTAGGTTGAAGCGCTTTACTACGATCTGGGACTTCCCTACCGCGACCAGACGAACGACCAGGTCACGATCGACGCCGCGCACGCGATGCTAAAGCACAACGTTGGCATCAAGTGTGCGACGATCACTCCGGACGAGCAGCGCGTGGAAGAGTTCAAGCTGAAGAAGATGTGGCTCAGCCCGAACGGTACGATCCGTAACATCCTCGGCGGTACCGTGTTCCGCGAGCCGATCATCTGCAACAACATCCCCCGGATCGTGCCCGGCTGGACGAAACCGATCGTGATCGGCGGAAATGTGTCGCTCTCGGAACGTGCTGCGATTGAGTGCCTTCGCGGCTGCCCGTGCCTCCGCTCTCCGCCGGAAGCGTATGTGACAGTTAACCGACCGTAGCTGTGCGTATTCCGCATCCGTCAGCACCAGAGTGCCGTCCGGGAACTCCATCCGTATCGAACGGATCGGTCCGAACACTTTGAAATGCTGCCACAGCTCTTGGCGGGTGGTCGATGCCGGTATGCTTTCAACGTACACACAGTTTTCGGTGCCTAGAAACGCAGGGAGATGCATCAGAATCGTAAATCGCAGTGGTCAATCGCAATGGCATCAACTTACCCAACAGCGATGCGTTCACGATCGGTTTCGCACTGAAGGCGGCTTCCGTCTTTACTTCGCACGCGTTTTTGGCACTTTCCGGTGCATCGAACTCGATCGTACTGCACAGGTACGGGCCCGTCTCGAACTGGTACTGTGACTGACGGCCGACAATGTTCCGGCCGCCGCGAGATTTCAGCTCGATCGCAAGCACCACACCGTAGCGCTGGAACAGCTGCACGATTTCGGACTTTTTCGTACCGCCCGGAATGTTGCTCACGAAGACGCTCTTTTTCACTGCAAGACAGGATCAACCGGGATTAGGACAACGCCGGTGTTGGTGTCTTTAACGCCCACGTTGCGGCTACTTACTGTGCTGCAGAAAATGCTCGTCGCCCTCGCACATTTCGCCATTGCTGAAGTAGAGCTTTTTCCCACTCTCCTGCTTTACCTGGGACGCCTGTTCGGACTCGTACGTGAAGTAGAAGAATCGTTTCAAGCCCTTGTTTTTGATGTCCACCTTCTTCAGCATGCCCAGCACGCTTTGCCGATTCTGTCGCTTTCTGGCCGGCACACTGTCCGCCTTTTCACCCGCGGCGGTCGCGGAGGTGCTCATTCTACGTTTACTTCGCTAAAACACTCTCGCCAAATATAAAGACGAAACCTTTTAGTACCCTACGCGAACACAAAAATGTTAGCAGATTTGTTGGCTCGATGATTATGCCTGTCGAGGTGCTTAGATTTTGTTTATGTCGGCATCATTACGCCCAAGGTGTGTATCGAGACATCTGCGGGAAGCTGTTCGTGTTGTAAATTTGCAAAGTGGTATCAAATTAAGCAGGAAAAATACTGCCCTGCATGTGCTGAGCATAATTAATTGATTAATTAGAGCCAAATTCAAAAGTTTATAATAAACTACAAATAAACGTATTGTTAAATGTAAGAAATCAACCATGGCAGTGTATACGTGTTGAACAATTTGCCAACTGTCAATTATCGTTTGACACCTGCCTTGAAAACACATGTGCGTTTCAAAACTAAACAAGTTTGTGGATTTTCCGGCTCACGTTTTTCAAGAACAGTTTAATTCAACAATACACTACAGAATGAAGCTGTTTACAAAAAAGACATCGAAAAAAGAAGCTGTCCCTAAGGGTATTGTAAAGAAGAAGAAAGTAAACACGCAAACAAAGCATATGGTACGTGAGGACGATGAAGCGAGTGACGATCCGGGACAGGATGAGAATGAGGTGGAACAAGCAAATTCTATGCTACGCAAACCAGCGGACGACGAGGATGCTGAAAACGCCGAGCTTGACGAGGACCTGGGAACCGATGAGGAGGATAGTGAGGAAGACGAAGCTAACGTATCCCCAGTGAAAAAACAGCATACGTCAGAAGAAACCCCGCAGAAGCGTAAGTACCAAACAAAACTAGAGACAGGAATTGAAAGTTTACTCATCGTATTATCCATCTATTCTCTTACAGCTCCGAGGAAAAAAGAATACTCGGTCTTCGTCGGAAATTTACCACCGACGATGAAAGCCAACAAACTGAAATCGATGTTCAAGCAATACGGCAACGTAGAGACCGTTCGCCTACGGAATACCGATGGCCAGAAGGTGTTCTACAAATCGGATCTGAAGCACGTCAAGTCGCTCATCGGTTACGTACGTTTCGCCGCCAAGGAAGAGATGACGGCCGCTTGCGCGCTAAACGGAACGATGATTGGCGACAACCGCATCCGCGTATGTCCGCACGACAAAAAACAGATCGGTTCCGTCCAGGCCACGGTGTTTGTTGGCAACATTCACAAAGGTAGATAATCGCGTCAAACAATCACGCTTTTTTAGTGCTTCTGTTTCTCAAATCCATCCTGCGTATGGGTCTCCTTTTCAGGTACGACCGAGAACGAACTGTACGATTTCTTCAGCCGCGCCGGCGACATCGAGTACATCCGGCAGATCGAGCAGAAATGCATCGCGTACGTCTGCTTCAAGAAGTCGTTTGCGAAAAAGAAGGCGCTCAAAATGGACCAGAAGAAGTTGAACAATCGTCCGCTGAGAGTACAGGATATCGACACGCAGCGCAGTAACTGGCGGCTGAACAAGAAGGGCCACCAGGTGAAAAATAACCAGAAGGCTCAGAAAGCGAACGGTGCGGGCGGTAAAGCGGAGAAGAAAACCGGTAGCGCAACGGCCGATTTCCACGGCACGGTGACGGACGAAAAGCCGAAAAGCAAGAAGGGACAGAGCTTCAAACGCGGCAAAGGATCGGCAAAGGAGAAGAAAATTTTAGCCGGAAAGCTGAAGGCAGCGATGGTACTGAAGCCGGCAAAAGCATAAAGAAAGAGTGGTGTGTGTCATCCATGTTGGATGTGTGTTGAGATGAAATAATATTTAATAAAGACGGTTATGCCATCGTAATTGTACTATTAAAACATATGTCTCCACTGATGCCCCTCCCGAAGGAGCGAGAATTAGTGATTCTGCATCAGACTGTGTGCGATTGGACAAAGCAAGCGAATATCACACTACCACATGCACGCAAGGACACACACAACGAACGCACCGGCACACGGTGCCATTCAAGCGCGCATTCAGCGGTGGGCAAGAGGTGCCTGTTCTTTTGTTTACGTTTTCACTGCGCCTGGGGTGGAAGCAGTGTTAGGCGCAAGTCCGAGCGAGACGGGCATACTGCAACGAAAGTGAAGCATTCGCGAACCTGTCGTACCAGGAGGTTAGTGGGTGCATCGTTCTAGACGTCGTTTAGTTCGTGTAGGCTAGACCGGACGCAGACCGAGACAGCAAAAAGTGTGAGTGTGATTAGGCCAGATGAGCTATTCCGTGCTAGTGATAGACGTTCTGATTCCGCATACGAACTGCTGGAAGCAGTCGCAGTAGGCTGCCGTCTGCAAACTACCAAACAGTGAATCATGTGAAGTGTGCGCTGTACGTCATAGTCCCTCTGGGTGAGGACACTGGAACAGGAAAGACACACCATCAATGGGCAAAAGTGTGTGTTGCCAGTGTTTCGCGGGGTGAGTAAGCGCGCTCCCGCGACCTCATCACAACTCATCGTGTGTGGAGGCGTGTTGTTTTTTGTTGCTTTACTGCTTCTCAAGCAATGAACCGTGTGGATGTGTGTGTCACCGTCGCACGTTACCTTCGCAACCGATCCGCCAACGTTCGACGCGTACGCTTCACCACCTCCCCTGTCGTGCTGGCCCACACCCTCCGGGCCCGGTCGGGTTCTGGTCCCAGCAAATGCAGCAAGTGTGTGACGAGGGATCTGGGTGTTTTGGGGTGTCGCCGCCGCCGTGCACACATGCTTCCGTTTCCTCGCGTTAGGAGGGTGCGCGCGAGCTTCGCTCACGAACGCTCTCTCGCACTCTCCTTTGCTCTCCGGTTTCTAAAACGCTGGACCACTGTAGCAACATCGGAAAGCAGATGGGGCCAGCAGCATTGGGTTGAGATAAACGATCGGTTTATTTTAGATCTTCATTAGAGTTTTATTATCTAATCGGTCCGTTGTTACCGATCTCACATGGTTGTGTTGGATTGAGCTTGTTTAAGCGCGCCCGGAGGTTCAATTTCGAGCGACGCCAACTGGGACCATTTTCCCACCGGTTAGGAAAGGTTGTACTATAGAATCGTCAGGCATGGAGTGTATGTCGGTACATCGAAGAAGAAGTATCTATGTAAAGTGTACCATATGTTGATCAGTATTCATCATTCCTTCAAGTATGCTGTTTTAGTTGTCATAGCAATGGTTCTGCCCAAACCAGTGTCTCGCAACTTTTCAAGAAAAAGGCCTGAAGTGGAACAAT